>JANUSC010000286.1:0-293824 GCA_025200525.1 Camellia lanceoleosa | reverse complement strand
ATTGCTCCATTTGTAAAGAGGTTGTTAGCACCCCTATGAAGCTAGAAGATAGTGGAAAATCTCAAGGAAGCTTGAGGAGTGGATGTAGACCGAGTTGAAGCCGAACCACTATAAATTTTTTGCCTCTCTCCCTTATCTCTTTATTTTAAATTGCTATAACTATATTTCACATTTTTATCGTGTTAAAATCAAGAATCGACATACAGCTTGTTAAAACACTTGTTTTAATTATTTTATTTCATTAATTATATTTATCTATTGTGCTAGTCATAATTTTTATTAGGGTATTATTAATTTTAATTGAAAACCTAATTCACCCCTCTTAGGTTGTTTTTGGGTAATACTGGTACGAGCCTGGGCTCTGTTTAGATTTAACAATCTTGAGTTTTTGATCCATAGCAACCATGTATTCTACTTACTCATTGTAGGACAAACTAGCAATAGGCTACCTTTCTTGATGGTAGTAATTACATTCATCGAAAGAAAAATGACTCAGATCTTCTGCTACCAATTATGCTTTTAGGCTCATTATTACTAAAGGTCCTAAAATTCCTACCAAGGTAGTAGACCATATCGTAGCTAAACTTGAGGATGAATTTGATGAGCGTGACTATAAACTCCTTCAAGCTAATGCTAAAGCCAAGCTTTATTCTTGTGTATGGACTAGATGCAAATGAGTATAATAGAATTTCGGTGTATTACCGCTAAAGAGATTTGGGATAAACTTGAAGTCACCTATGAAGGAACTAGCCAAATAAAAGAGTCTCAATTGACATGCTTATTCATGATTATGAACTCTTTACTATGGAATTATTTGAATATATTTCCTAGATGTTTTATAAATTTATCAATATTATTAATGCTCTAAATCTCTTTGCAAATCTTATACTAATGATGAGCTTGTAAGAAAAAATACTTAGGTCTTTGCCAAATGAATGGGAAGCTAAGGTTACAACTATCCAAGAAGCAAAAGACCTAACAAAATTAGGACATTGAAGAACTCAGAGGCTCACTCATGACACATGAACTTTCAATGATGGATGACAAAGAAAAAGGAAGCCATTTGGAAAGAAAATGATGGAGCAGCAAATTTATGTCTCATGGCCTTGGAGAAGAAGAATCCACTCAAGATGAGGTAATTTTTAATTATGTAGAACTTGAAAGTGTTTTCAATGAATTACATGACATATTTAGAAATGCTTGTATTGAGAATTCTAAATTAAAAAATTAGTTACTTTCTTTCAAATGATGTGGATGTTTTAAAAATGAAAATGTTACTTTGAAAAATGACTTTACGCCTATTGCCAATGAGAAAAATATTTTGAAAACAATGTTGAGGATTTAAATGTAACTCTTGAGAATTTTGTAAAGAAAAAGAAAACCTCAACAAACTTCTTGGAAATAAAAGATGTGTTTTTGACAAAGTAGGCATTGGTTTTGATCCTCCTAAACCTTTTTATGAGATTAAATGTTCTTGAGACTAATCCCTATGGACCCAAGAAAGTGGGTACCAAGAAAGAAATCAAGATATTTTGTAGGTGGAATCTCAAAGAACACCAAGGATTTCGAGAGGAAATGCACAACAAGAGTGTTCAATCTAAAGAGCAAAATCAGTTCCTACAAGAAGAAGAATGATGAAATGAAAATCACCAAGATGAACAATAGAGGTAATGTATAGGTGAAGATTCCAAAAAGGTAAATGAAGGTATAATTCTTAACACACCTTTAAGCTTAAAGTTCTATATTCTTTAAAGTGTGATTTGTGTACAATAGGTTGTGTCTAATCATTGTTTCCATGTATCCTAAGTGTACTAAGTTTGCTAAGTCATGTTCTGCTAGTTTCTTTCAAACCTTCATTGAACTCAAAAAATGAGAATTATATTATTTGATGAATGCCTATTAGAATATGAATGATTCATGTATTCATTAATGTGATATATCATATCATCCATTGCTATGAAAAAGAGATAAGAAGTGATAAATATTTTTGTGAGCATACTTTTCTACATCTTATATATGACTTCATACTAATATATTAATCTTTTTGAGTCATATCTTTGTAGAATCAATTTGATGTCATAGCATGTTTTTAAGATGTATACTATCTATATTTTGAATTCTACATTTGTGATCTCAAGGATATGCTCAATATGAAAATTTCATACTTATATGCTTTACATTTGAATATTTGTATGAGTTGTGAAATTTCTTGATTATGAACCATCAACAATGTCTAAATAAAAAGAAGTATCACACCTTTGTAGAGACATTCCATCAATCCTATTGAATATGGATTATTTGTCATATATCTCATGAAATGCTTGTGATTGATAAATTTTTGAATTAATTGTTTATAACATTCATGTTGTGTTCCACATTAAGTAAAATGTTTTATCACATTTGAGTATGTGGATTGAATTGATGAAAATGCCTCTTGGTAATGTTATGTGATTAAATGAGATTGTTGCATCATTTTTTAATAAAACAAAGAGCATAACACTATTTTCTTATGCATATTATGCTATGTGCTATAACTAAAAAAATTCTAAAAATAGCATTCCAAACTCTTGTTTGATCATTGAATTATTTTTTACTCTTTTGAGTTTGTGATAAGAAGTAATTTGTATTGTATTTCTATTGAGTAATAGTGTTTGTTCTATGAATGTTATATTTACACAAATCACATTAGAAAAGGATAACACCAATTTAGGGGAGAAATCATTTTGGTAACATACTTGTTAAAACCCTTTTGAGATGAACTCTCATGAAAGAAAAATTAAAGATTGAAAAGCTTCCATCTCTGAACTCTAACGATGTGTGACAACCCTCACCATCAAGCATCGATAACACTACGATTAGTGCTAATCTATGATTAAGCATGATAATTGACTGACTGACTGAATTACTAAACTGATTGATTGATTGTGCTAGTTTGAATGCAATTCTATATGTTGACTTCTAAATTATCTATTCATGTTTTATGTGTTAAACTGCAAATTGAAGGCCTTATTGGCGCCTAATCAAATTGATTGATGTTTTGTGCTAATTAAAATTTATATGATTTTGTGGTGTATTTAATTGAATTGTGATTCGGTATGATTAAATTAGATTAAATAATGCTAATTTACAAGAGTTGGACTTATTTACCTTAGTGCCATTAGGTGGATTTTGCTAGATCAAATGTTTAGTCTTGCTTTACATGTGTTGGCCTTACTTTTCATCATCCTTCTTGTGAGACCAAACGTGAGAGAGAGCTAGAGAGTTGGAGAAGAGCTTGTGTTCTTCACATTTGCTTAGAGTCTTGAAGATTTCAAGTGAGATTGCATATTTGAGCTTCTACATCTTGAATTCTAGACTTGAGGTAGAGACTTCACCTTCTTGATTGTGTATTTAAGTTAGTTCTTGCATGTTTCATGCTAAATTGAAGAGTTGAGCTTAGAATTGGTTTAGATTGTTGAATTGAAGCTCATTCATGCATGTATGTTTACATTGTTGAGTTTTGAGATTGTTTCATAAGAATTCCTCCATGCATGTCCACATTTTAGCTCTAGTCCATGGATTTACCGTGTTTTTGAGAGAATTGGCTCTTTGGAGTATGTTTTAGAAGCTTTGAAGTCATTAGAACTCATGCATGCATGAGTTTTGCATTATTTCCCATGTTCTTGAGTTTTAAGCTAAAGTTTGTATTTAATTAACTTACCTTTGAGCTTTAATTTCTCAAATTGAGCTTTGAATCATGTTATATTATGAGTTTACAAGTGTTTTCCAGAAAATTAGCCAAAGAGGATCGAATTTGAGGCATTTAAACTTCGTTTTGAGTTTGAGGTTCAACTATGGAATTTCTAGAATTTGGACTCACGCCGAAGGGAAAGTGGCGCTCAAGCGTGGAATACGTGCTCCCAGCACTTTGCATTGTTTTACAGTCCGCTCGAGTAAGGGAATGCACGCTCGAGTGGGGACCTGAGTCACACGCTCGAGCGGGTGTCGAGCGCCCATCGAGCGTAATTTTCACACATCCAGTACTTTTGCCATGTTTTGCAGTCCGCTCGAGCGTGAGAAGTGACGCTCGAACGGGGAACCTTTGTCTGCATGTCCGCTCGAGCGTAGAAAGCCACGCTCGAGCGTGACCCCTGTTTTCTGAAAATTTTGTAAAGTGTTTAAAAGTGCATTCTTGCATCCTCATTCCATCCTAGGCATTCTTCGGCCTAGTTTAAGGCATCTTAATGAGGATATTGATGTAGAACCACACTGAGTCAAATTAGGGATTAAGCTATTGTTTTTCCCAATTGTGTAGCTTAGTGTGTGTTCACTCTGTAACTGTGTAGGGTTGGCATCCGAGGACGCGCACTAGCTTATCTATAGCCCAGAACTCTGTGAGTAACAATGTTGTAAAGATATGTTCAATAATGAATATTTTCTGAACAATTGAACTATACTGTTTTATGAAATGATACTGTTACTGAATGAATGATGTCCTATTTGTAAACTGCTGTGGCATCCATAGCAATTCGTTATCAAGCATCGCTACGCTCATCACATTGAGATCTCTGCCGGTTCCCATGTTGAACCACTATCGCATCGATATGATGGCCATCAACTCCACTCTTCAAATTGCTTAGACCTACTGCATCGCTTTTGCTATTGGATGTACCACATATGACCGCTATGACCTAATAACCGATATGTTGATTGAAATGACCGCTTTCAATAATCGAAGGACATTCATTCTTAACCTCTTTACGCATTATGTTATTCATCGGGCTTTAGCTCACTCTTCATATATATATATGTAGGTGTTCAAGCACCGGACCGTTGTTAGAGCGCTGTGGTAAACTCCGCTTTTGTCAAGCCAACCATCGTGCCTCACTTTTGAGGTTCTAGGACTGCTCAAGCCAAGGCTTTTGGGGTGTCTTAGATTTTCCTTTTTGCCTCCTTTGTTTCTAATCAGATAGATCAATGATGTTTTACAGCATCGTTCTAATAGGGATTAGGTCCGCCCGATAATCAGATATGGATGTATATGTACTGTTTATGTGTATATGTATGAAAAGTTTTTTTGCATACAGACTGTCATAGCTCATTAGACATCTTTTAATTACTGTTTTGGCTTCCGCCACCGTGCATCAGACATCGCTTTTATCATATGTGCTTTCAATCTCTTGACATCGCCGACATTATGCTAAACCCATAGGGCGGGTTTGGGTCGTGACAGAGTGGTATCGAGCGATATTCAACCACGAAGTTATACCGCACACACGTGTCCAAATGAGCTATAGGATGTCCTAGAAAAATGAATAGGGCATTGCATGAGCATGAAAAGTATGTGTGGACATGATATGATTATATGTGCTAATGTGTTAATATGTTTAAAGTATGCAACTTCCTATGTTTATTAATATTATGTTGCATATAGTGAGATAGATAATGCAAGAACTGCCGATGAAACTGAATCATTTGACGCCAGAATGACGAGATTAGAAAGAACTGTTGAACTACTGACTGAAGCCTAAAGGCAACAACAACAACAATGTAACTAAAATTTCATCTCCTCCTAAGACAATGAACAAAATGTGAACGATTTATATAATAGCTCGACACGTAAATTTAGCAAGATGAAACCGCCATCCTTTCAGGAGGCCTGAACCCTTGAAGGTCAAGCATGGGTTCTGAAACGTAAAAAGTTATTTGAAGTGTTTCCATATTCGGAGGCACACAAAGTACTGCTAGCTATCTTCACCTTACAAGAAGAGGCCAGAAGGTGGTGGATGCTGGTCCGTGACACCAACACAGTTGTGACTTGGGCTCAGTTTAAGGAGTCCTTCTTTGAGAAATACTTTCTACAATGTGTCCGAGACCGCAAGGTGATTGAGTTTGAACAGTTGAGGCAAGGTACCATGTCTGTTGCTAAATATGAATCGAAAATCACCGAACTTTCCAGATATGCACCACACATGGTGGACACTGACTATAAGAAGGCCAGGAAATTCGAAGGCGGCCTTAATGTCGAAGTACTTGACAGAATTAATGTGTTGAAATTGCACAAGTATGTGGATGTTCTTGATCGGGCCATTATAGCTGAATCAAATATTGAAGAACTGAAACAAACTGAAACACCAGCGTCGGAATGGCGTGGTAAAAGACGAGGCTTTAAATTCAAGAAAGGTAGGAACAACCCATTGAACAAAAAGCAGAATACAGGGTCAACAACTAGTTCTAGTCAAGGGAACCGTTCCATACCGCCTCGTTCAATGTGGGAAAACCATAAGGAGTTTGTTATAAGATTTCGGTGTTTGTTATAGGTGTGGCAAGGTGGGCTACATGGTCAAAGATTGCCCTTCTACTACAAGGCAATAGTAAAGTTACACCTAGCACAACAAAGATCAATCGTTGCACCAAAGCCTAACCCTAAAGCCACGGTGAAAAGAGCCTATGAGGCAAGGCCGAGTGTTCACTGCATCGGAGATGTGCGTAATACCGAGACCGTTGTGTCGTATACTTCTATTTGTGCTCAAAATGCGATGTTTTGATTGATTCGGTCTACACATTCATATGGATCGCATGTTTTTCGCGAAAAATTGAATAGACCACTAGAACCTATGAACTATCTGTTAGTCGATCTTCACCGCTGGAGGATCTATGACTTGTGCTTATATGTACTCTACATGTGAGATTATTGTTGAAGACGTGATTTACATATTGATTTATTGCCATTGAACATTGACCATTTTGATGTAATATTGGGAATGGACTGGTTAACGAAATATCATGCTACCATAGACTGTGTAACAAAACAAGTTGTTTTCCGTCTACCCGGATTGTCTGAATTTGTGTTTACTGGAGTTGGAGTAATACCTCCCCCATATCTGATTTCATCCGTGAAAGCTTTTAAACCGATTAGAATCGGTGTAAGGGTATCTATGTTCAGACGACTGCACTTATCGATGATAAGATTGATATGAATAGTATTCCTATAGTTAGAGAATTCCAGATATTTTCCCAGATGATTTCGCCAGGATTTGATTGATAGGACATTGAGTTCACCATTGAAGTGATTCCGCACACACCAGATTCTAAAGCTCCTCATGTAATAGCACCAACCTAATTAAAAGAACTGAAAGTTCACCGCAAGAACTCATAGATAAGAAGTTCATCGTGCCCAAGATTACCATGGAGCGCCATTTTATTTGTGAAAAAGAAAGACGGCTCATTGAGACTCTACATTGACTACCGTGAACTGAACAAGGTAACAGTGAAAAATAAATATCTATTACCTCGCATTGATGATTTATTTGACCAGTTATAGGGTGCCCAAGTGTTCTCCAAAATTGACCTTAGATCCGGATACCACCAGCTGAAAGTCAAGACAGGGACATTGAAAAGACGATTTTGAACGAGGTATGGACATTATGAATTCTTAGTTATGCCTTTCGAGTTACCAATGCACTGCCGCATTTATGAACCTTATGAACCGAATTTTTAAACCATTCCTCGATGACTTTATTGTTGTATTCATAGATGACATTTTAATTTATTACAAAAGCACTGAAGAACATGAACATCATTTGAGAATTGCTTTACAGACCCTAAAAGAACAGAAACTTTATGCAAAAACTAACTAAATGTGAATTTTGGCTAGACAATGATGTTTTTGGGACATGTGATCAAGAAGGATGGAATTTCAGTTGATCCACAGAAAATTAAAGCAGTAGTGAACTGGCCTAGACCAACAAATGTTACCGAAGTCCGAAGTTTTCTAGGCTTAGCTGGGTATTACAGAAGATTTGTCAAAGACTTCTCCAAAATTGCCCTACCACCCACACGCTTGACTCGAAGGGATATCATTTGATCGACCGATTCGAGGAATCAACTTTTCAAGAGTTGAAAACTCGACTAGTGATCGCACCAATTCTCACCTTACCTCGTACTTGATGGTTATATCAGTATATAGTGATGCTTTTATAAGGGTTTGGGGTGTGTTTTAATGCAATGGTAAAGTTATTGCATATGCTTCCACAACTAAGACCGCATGAAAAGAACTACCTAACCCATGATTTAGAACTTGTCGCAAGAGTGTTCGTGACCAAAATTTGGCGCCACTACCTTTATGGGGCAACATGTGAGGTGTATACCGACCACAAGAGTTTGAAATACTTCTTCACACGTAAAGAATCAACATGAGGTAGCAGAGATGGTTAGAATCGACAAAAGACTATGACCTACAAATTTCGCACCATCCAGAAAAGCTAACACCGCTTTATGCAATCGAGTTGGAAATCGATTAGGAATTTAGGTTGTTTACTCACCGGGCAGAAATAATTGCTATGTGACCTTGAAAAATTTGAAATTGAGATTGTTTTGCGTGAACGAGGTGGAACAATAACTGCTATTTCTGCTCAACCGGCACTGATTGAAGAGATTAAAGAGAAATAGCAACAGGATGACTTCTTGAAGAAGATCATCGAAGAACGGGAATCCAAACCGAGGCTGGATTTCAAATTTGAGAATAATGTGTTGAAATTTTAGGGAAGATTGTGTGTACCGAGTGATTCTAAACTGAAAAGAAGAATTCTGCAAGAAGGCCACAATTCGAAATTGTCTATCCATCCAGGAAATACAAAAATGTACCAAGACTTGAAACTGAATTTCTGGTGGCCGGGAATGAAGAAAGAAATTGCTGATTTTGTGTCAAAATGTCTTCATTGCCAACAAGTTAAAGCCGCACATCAACGACCCACAGGTTTACTACAACCCTTACCGATACCGGAGTGAAAATGGGAACATATTACCATGGATTTCATTGTTAGTTTACTTCGCTCCAGTAAAGGTATGGATTCAATTTGGGTTATTGTTGATAGACTGACTAAATCGCCATTTCTTACCACAAAACAATTTATGATGCGACAAATTGGTCAGAATCTATATTGATGAGATTGTTAGATTGCATGCAAAGTCTCGTGTCCATTGTTTCGATAGGGACTCAAGTTTACATCGAATTTTGGCAAAGTCGCAAACAAGATTGGGTACCGAATCGAGATCGAGTAGTGCCTTTCATCCTCGCAGATAGCTGGCCGAAAGAACCATCCGCACTGGAGGATTTATTGAGAATGTGTGTTCGATTTCTAAGGAAATTGGGAGAGCCACTTACCTTTAGTCGAAGCTTGCCTACAACAACACCTTTCACTCGAAAGCATTGGTATGGCGCCTTTCGAGGCTTTGTATGGCAGAAAATGTCGATCTCCGATTTGCTGGGCAAAAGTTGGAGATGGGCCTTTACTTGGGCCCGAAATTGTACATGAAACTACCGAAAATGTGAAACTAATTCAACAGAGACTGAAAATCGCGCAGAGGCGACAGAAAAGCTATGCGGATGTCCGCAGGCAAGACAGAGAATATGAAATAAGTGATCATGTTTTTGTTAAAGTGACACCGATGAAAGGCCATACTCATTTTGGAGTCATGGGTAAGCTAGCGCCGAGGTATGTCGGACCGTTTGAGATTATTGAGAAAATCGATCCTGGCGATCAAGTAGCGCTTTCCCTGAAATGGAGCATATGCATAACGTGTTCCATATTTCAATGTTAAGGGATTACCTTCGGGATCCTTTCCATGTGATTGAGCCTACCCGTGTAGTGCTAAGTGATGACTACACTTATGAAGAACGGCCTATTCAGATAGTGAACAAACAGATCAAGAAGTTAAGGAATAAAGAGATTCCGTTAGTGAAAGTTGACTGGAAAAACCATGGTGGCGTGTACGCCACTTGGGAAAGGGAAGATGATATGAGCAAGAGATATCTTGAACTGTTCCACTAAATCCTGTTTTCTTCAAGAATGAAGGTAATTCGAGTTTGGAGGACCAAACACTTTATAAGGAGGGGAGACTGTGACAACCCTCACCATCAAGCATTAATAACACTCGATTAATGCTAATCTATGATTAAGCATGATAATTGACTAATCGATCAATTACTAAACCGATTGATTGATTGTGCTAGTTTGAATGCAATTCTATCTATTGATCGCTAAATTATCTATTCATGTTTTATGTGTTAAATCGAAATTGAAGGCCTTATCGCCATTTAATCAAAATTGATTGATGTTTTGTGCTAATTGAGATTTATATGATTTTATGGCGTATTTAATTGAATTGTGATTCGGTATGATTAAATTAGATTAAATAATGCTAATTTACAAGAGTTGGACTTATTTACCTTAGTGCCATTAAGTGGATTTTGCTAGACCAAATGTTTAGTCTTGCTTTACATGTGTTGGCCTTACTTTTCATCATCCTTCTTGAGAGACCAAACGTGAAAGAGAGCTAGAGAGTTGGAGAAGAGCTTGTGTTCTTCATATTTGCTTAGAGTCTTGCAGATTTCGAAGTGAGATTGCATATTTGAGCTTCTACATCTTGAATTCTAGACTTGAGGTAGGAGACTCACCCTCTTGATTGTGTATTTAAGTTAGTTCTTGCATGTTTCATGCTAAATTGAAGAGTTGAGCTTAGAATTGGTTTAGATTGTTGAATTGAAGCTCATTTCATGCATGCATGTTTACATTGTTGAGTTTTGAGATTATTTCATAAGAATTCCTCCATGCATGTCCACATTCTAGCTCTAGTCCATGGATTCACCGTGTTTTTGAGAGAATTGGCTCTTTGGAGCATGTTTTAGAAGCTGTGAAGTCATTAGAACTCATGCATGCATGAGTTTTGCATTATTTCCCATGTTCTTGAGTTTTAAGCTAAAGTTTGTATTTAATTAACTTACCTTTAGGCTTTAATTTCTCAAATTGAGCTTTGAATCATGTTATATTATGAGTTTACAAGTGTTTTCCAGAAAATTAGCCCAAGAGGATCAAATTTAAGGCATTTAAACTTGGTTTTGAGCTTGAGGTTCAAATCTGGAATTTCCGGAATTTGGACTCACGCTTAAGCGGGGAAAGTGACGCTCGAGCGTGAAATACGTGCTCCCAGCACTTTGCATTGTTTTACAGTCCGCTCGAGCGGGGGAATGCACGCTCGAGCGAGGACCTGAGTCACACGCTCAAGCGGGTGTCGAGCGCCCATCGAGCGTGATTTTCACACATCCAGTACTTTTGCCATGTTTTGCAGTCCGTTCGAGCGTGAGAAGTGACGCTCGAGCGGGGAACCTTGTTCGCATGTCCGCCGAAGGTAGAAAACCACGCCGAAGCGTGATCCTCGCTTTTTAAAAAATTTTGTAAAGTGTTTAAAAGTGCATCCTTGCATCCTCATTCCATCCTAAGCATTCTTAAGCCTAGTTTAAGGCATCTTAATGAGGATATTGATGTAGAACCACACCGAGTCAAATTAGGGATTAAGCTTATTGTTTTTCCAACCGTGTAGCTTAGTGTATGTTCACTCAGAATCGTAGGGTTGGCATCCGAGGACGCCACTAGCTTATCTCAGAGCCCGTAACTCTATGAGTAACAATGTTGTAAAGATATGTTCAACAATGATTATCTTCCAACAATTGAACTGCATCTTTTAAAATGATATCATATCGATGAATGATGTCCTATTTGTAAATCAGATTCGTGGCATCCATAGCAAACTCATCAAGTATCAGATTTTTACTTGCTACGACTACGTAGATCTCTGCCGGTTCCCATGTTGAAACCACTATCGCATCGATATGATGGCCATCAATCGACTGCTCGGTCTGTTAGACCTCTGCATCGCTTTTGCTATTGGATGTACCACATATGACTGCTATGACTGAATAACGGATATACTGATTGAAATGACTGTTTTCAATACTGAAAGGACATTCATTTTTAACCTCTTTACGCATTATGTTATTTACTGGGTTTTAGCTCACTCTTCATATATATATATATATATGTAGATGTTCAGTCACCGGACCGTTGTTAGGAGCGTCAGGGTAAACTCCAGTTTTGTCAAGCCAACCACTGTGCCTCACTTTGAGGTTCCAGGATTGTTCAAGCCAAGGCTATTTGGGGTGTCTTAGATTTTCCCTTTTTGGCTCTATTTGTTTCTCGACCAGATAGACTAAATGATGTTTTATGCATCGTTTCTAATAGGGATTAGGTCCTCGCCCTAGATAATCAGATATGGATGTATATGTACTGTTAATGTATATAGGTATGAAAAGCCTTTTTGCATACTGACTGTCACAGCCCATTGGACATCTTTTAATTACTATTTTGGCTTCCGCCAGCTCTTGTATCAGACATCGCTTTTATTGTTAAGGTGCCTTCAAGAATCTGACATTGGCCATTCTGATACTAATCCCATAGGGCGGGTTTGGGTCGTGACAAGATGCCTCATATACTCTCTTAAGCTTTTAAGGTAAAAATTCTATCTTATTTCCTTTGAACTAATACTGTTATTACTTTGATATGAAAAAGATTGATTATGCTTCATATGATTTGCAATGTATACTCTTTGATGATGCTCTTACCTAAAAATCATGCCTATGCTTAAAATCTGTGCTATATATTGAAATTCATGATTTTTCTTGACATATAGATTGTTATACCTTGAACATGCTTCAGTTTTTGGATTTACATTAGCTCCATGAGATTATATTGTGTTTAACCTATTATAAGAAATATTTGGTATTCTACATAATACTTGAGCTATGATTGTTAAATCTTCTAGATTGCATATTAGTATCCTTGGTAGATTGCATGTTGGTATCATTTTGGCATCCTTATTGGTAACATTTGGCATCCTATTTGATATTATTGAGGAGAACATTTCAGTTATGAGCTTTCATTATTCATATCTCCTATTGATTTTGCCAAATGGAACAAGGGAAAGAATTTAAACTTGATTAGTTTTAAATCAGATAATTTTTTTGGATTCTGATCTTGAGGTAAAATTAACTTTGCATACATTGATTTTTTTAAAACCCTCATGATATTTTATTTGCATTACCATTCCATCAACACCAACGTTTGGTGTAATTTGCCCACTCGCCCATTATTCCCTAAGCCGCCCATGTCGCCTTACAAGCTTCCGCCAAAAATCGGGCAGGATGGGCCGTCCACGAGCGTAAAAACCAGGCCTGTGCCCCAGCCTGCACTCCAAGGGTATTCCGGCTGAGTCGATTAATGAGCCGCCCATGGGCTTGGGCTCGACTCCTGCTTTGGACTACAAACAAATTTTTTTAATTTTTCCCACCAAAATTTTATTATTTTCCATTAAAAAACGAATGGGAAATGGGGTCAAGCTGTGCCCCGAGCCAAAGCTTTGGGCTGCCTTGAGCGGGCCAATGGGTCGGGCCGGGCCGAGCTTCAAAACAATGGCCTAGGCCCTAGCCCAAGGCATCGGGCTGGGCTTGGGCTCGGGCTCGGGCTTGGACCTTAACGGGCCGGGCCCACCTCGGGCCGCGGGCGGGCTTCGGGCCCCCTGCGGGCCACGAGTCAAAATTACACTCCTATCAACGTCTCATTAAGTTTAATTTCTGCTGGTATTATTTTATTTTATTTTACTTTATTTTTATTTTTTTAATTTTGCTATTAGACTTCATTTCTTTTAATTTTATTTTTTTTATTATTATTTTTTGTTTGGGCTTAATTTTTTTTTTTTTTTTCTGCTTTTTAATTTCTTTTTTCAATATTTAAACATAAACACAACAACAAATCAAAATACAAATATTTACATAAAAAAAAAACCAAAAAAAAAAAAAACACCCTTCATTTTTTTTACGGCCACACGCCGATCAAAATAAACATAAAAAAAAAAACCCTTCATTTTTTTTTTCCAGCCATACGCCGATCTTACTTACTCGCCTCTTCCATCGTTTTCTTCTTCTTTTTATCACCTTGGGCGACTCTTGATGCCCCTGTCCCTATGCTTTCGTCGAGAGCGACGACTCCCCGCTGACTATCAAAGACCAAGAACGACGTTGCTCCAAATCGGGCCATGGAGGTGGTCTTCCGTTTAAGCTCTTTATTTTCGGCCTTCAGTGCGCTTATTTCTACTCGAGCATCCTTGTACATGCGCTAGAGCAGAGAGAGTTGGGTGTTGACCTGATGGAGCTCACTCGTCCTGTTCTGCAATCGGTGAGCCAATTTTGTGATTGCAGTCACCGTCTCCATACATGACGTCCATGTGAAATGATTGGGTTCAATATCTAATTGAGCTGTCATCATTTGCTCAAACGACATCGTAAGAAAGTTGGGAAGAGTAGGAGCTGGGACACTTGGTCCAACAGAGCTTATGGGATCGTTTAGGTCCAGAAACAGAGTGAGGAGACGGGATGAGAAAACCATGGTTTAGAGGTGAGAAGTGTAAAAGAAATGAGTTGTAAAGAAATAGAAGAGAACAGATTGAGGTTTGGCCTCCTCCGTTCAGTTTTTTTTTTTGGTCTCTCGATGAGAAAGAAGAACAGAAGAGAGTGGTGAAGAAGAGATAAAAGAGAGCGATGTGAAGAAGAAGAAGCAGATGAGTGTGATTAAGAAGAAGGCTGAAGAGAAGAGGCTGAAGAGAAGAAGACAAGGATGGGGAGATAGCCGAGGCGAGCGGCAATCGAGGAGAGCTACTTTTGTCGACCAATGAAGCAAAAGCCAGGCCGCATGGCAACCGCGTTTTGCGAAAAAAAGAGAGAGACCCTTGACGCGTTGTATGTGTATGCCTATATGTATATACATTGTATAGCTATGTAATATATATATATATATATATTTGTTGATTGATCGTTGATTGACCCGTCTCACTTTTGTCGGTCGGCTGACACAAAAGTGAGGACGCGTGTTCGACGCGATTTTCGACGGAAAAGAGAGAGGCGCGTGGATCATATATATATATATGTTTTGAATTGTATAGATGTCATTTATCACTATCATTTTCCTCTTCCTCCTCCTCCAGATTCTGATCCATGATTTCCTTTTGATAATGTTATGATGTTATGTATTATGGTATTATTTTCAAACTAATCTGATGTTATCTTAGTCTTATATCATGTTATTGATTAAAGCTTATTTATTACACATGTGCTAACTTATGTGTTTAGAAATAAATTTAGGGAGCATGGTTTGAGGGGGAGCCCTTGTTACTCTCAAATCAAATTAAAACATCATTGTGTGCCATCATCAAAAAAGGAGAGATTGTTAGACTTATTTATTTTGATGATTTATTTAATTATGTTTTAATTTATTTGAAAGATAAAAATAGAATTCAAAATTTATTTTGATGATTTATTTAATTATATTTTAATCAAAATTTATTTTATCCTATTATTTCTCACCTAAACCTTTATTCTAAATGTTATTAGAATGTATTTAATATTTGATTAAATCAGGAGTTCAAACAGCCCAAAACCAAGGTTCAAACAGCTTAGCACAGCAGTAGGCCAAAAGGTTCAAAAGGTTCAAATGAAAGATATTCAAATTAGTAATGATGGAAGTACAACGGCTATAAAGGTTCAAAAGGCCAAAAGATTCAAAAGGTTCAAGTGGAAGATATTCAAATTTGTAATGATGGTGTGGAAGATATTCAAATTGGTAATGATGGAAGTACAACGGCTATAAATTCAAATGACTACAACGGCTATAAATGGCTATAAATTCAAATGAATACATCGGCTATAAACGGCTATAATTTTTATTATATATACCAAAGCCTCTAATGTAAACAAATTACAAAAAAAACCTGAAAATATTATTTGATCTATAATCACTCACATCTATTCTCAGAAATTATACACTGAACCTTATAGTTTTAAGCCCATCTTTCCTGTGTAAGATTTACAGAAAAATCAAAAGTTCATTTTATATATCTATCTTTGAGAGATATTTATTATAAGCTTTCTTTGAAAATATTTTTTCATTTCATCTTGTAAAAGTGTTGCAAACACTGTGTTCTTGAAATCTTGAGAATGATTGTGAATCACCTAAGATTTGCAAAGGTTTGGGCCATTGAAGTCTGTGTAAAATCCGTAGAAGATTGCTCCATCTAGCACCCCTGTGAAGCTAGAAGATAATGGAAAATCTCAAGTGAAACTTGAGGAGTGGACGTAGACCGAGTTGAAGCTGAACCACTATAAATTTGTTTGCCTCTCTCTCCCTTATCTTTTTATTTTAAATTGTCATAGCTATATTTTACATTTTTACTGTGCTAAAATCATTAACTGACACAGTTGTTAAAATACTTGTTTTAATTATTTTTATTTCATTAATTATATTTATCTATTGTGCTAGTCATAATTTTTATTAGGTTATTATTAATTTTAATTGTAAAAATTTAATTCACCCCTCTTAAGTTGTCTTTGGGTAGCATAAACGGTTCAAATTATTAAAACGAAACTCATAATGAACTCACATGCCCTTCAAATTCTCTAAAATTTATATTAGGAGTTGTTTGGGATGAACTATTTAAGTGCATTTTTTGACTTTTCGGCTAAAAAAGTAGAGGAAAAAAAGATATATGTTTGGGATAATTTTTAACTTTTTACGAAAAAATGTGTATTAAAATATTATATCAACTAGCAAAATGACCTTGTTACCCTTCTAACCACTGTGCTACACTGTGTTGCAATTTTATTATTATTATTTTTTATTATACCAAAAAGTGCACTATTAGAGGGAGAAAAAAAAAGGGCATTTATGTCTTTTATTCTTTGTCTATTCAAATTTTTTTTTCTGCCCAAACATGTAAATAGTATTAATTTTTTTACCTTTTCAATAACTTTTTTGACTTTTTAATTTTTTTAAAAGATGCCAGACATGCACTTATAAATTTAAAAGAAACCTACTCATTTGAAATAAGGGTAAACTACCAATATGTCTTACTTTGGAGACTTATTACCCGTTAAGTCCTATTAATAAATTTATTAAGTGATAAAGATAAATTTATCAGTCTTTTATTTTTATGAATAAATTTATAGTGATAAATTTATCAGTCTCTTTGTTTTTATGAATAAATTTTTAGTGATAAATTTATCACTCTCTTATTTTTATAGTGTTAAATTTATTAGTTAGGACCTGTAGGTAAATAAGTCTAGTTAATAGGACTAATTGGTAAGTACCCCTTGAAATAATTAATTATTGAAATAGACTCCATGAAGAGGCCACGGGCCCAACAATACTTTCTTATTGGGATTACTCAAATGATTATGCACCATATTAAGGTCAAGTTTGGCTACCCAAAATAAATACACACTTTTTATCTTTTTATCTTTTTTTCATCACATCACCTCTCTACTTTTCTGCACATCTTTTCGTAAAAAGATAAAAAGTGCACTTATTTATGAAATTGTTTTGAATTCTAGGAAGTCATAGTAAAGTGTGACAACAAAAAAATTTCAATAATAATTACTTTTAGTACTTAGCAGGACCACCTTCCAAGCATTTTTGACATATTTATTTAGACGGCTGAATAAGGAATGATTGTAATATTAGACTATTAGTCTTGACATACATTGTCTCAAGATTATTTGATTGAACTGGATTTATATCCTATGTTTGTTTAATCATTGGATTAGATGTCTTGATCGGACTATTCTATTGAATCCTATGTTTGTTATTTGAGATATTATAGGAAAGGATAAATGCTCAAAAGACTATTTTGCCCTTTTGAATTATTTACTAAATAATAGGAATATATAATTTGAATTATAAATTTTATTTAATTTTTTTACTAGAACTTTTAAAAAATTAAATAAATAGAATATTAATAAAAATTACATAAATTTATTTTAATTTGTAATTGAGATTTTTAAATTTTATTTTACTTTACTAGTATAATTAATACCATGTGATTATTAAAATAAATAATTTAATAAATAAAATCTATTAGGTATACATAATTTATTAAATAATTTAATAAATAAATCTATTAAGTATAAATAATTTAATAAATAAATTTTATTTTTAAAAAGATATTAAATAGTAGAGGGTCAAAAATGTAATTTTACTACCTAATTTTATGGAATGAGTTATCCTATGGATTATGTCCCAACCCCCAACAGGATAGAACAATCCCATAGATTTGAGATTTATAGTCCGATGCAAAAAATTTAAATCAAACAACGGACTATTAGTCCAGATAGATTATTAGTTCTATTACATGCTTGAATCCTTCCAAACAAACACCACCTTAGGGTGTGTTTGATTGGACGGACTGAATAAGGAGAGATTAGAATCCATCGGACTTGAATCTTGGGACTGTGAATCCCCCGGACTACTTGGTTGGATTGGCTGTGTATCCCGTGTTTGTTTTCTTATGGGATTAGACATCTGGAAATGATTATTTTTAGTGAATCTAATGTTTGGTTGGACAAACTAGATAAGGATAAATATTTAAAAGACTATTTTACCCTTTTAATTTATAATTTATATTTTTTATTTAATATATAATTTTAAATTAACAACACTAAAAAAATAATTTATAAATATTCAAAAGACTATTTTACCCTTTTTCCAATTGTTCACTAAATAATAACATGAGGGTAAAATGGACATTTTACACATTAGTCCTATGGGATACTAATCGTATGGACATAATCCCACCCCCTCCCCCCTTTAGGATTGTTTAGTCCCTCATATGAGGAATATGGAGTCCGGCCGAACTCTATGTTCGACAAACTAAAATTGCACCAAACGATGGACATCTCCCTATATTGGATAAGCAATCCGAACAACAAATAATCCCCCCTAATCCCCTGAATCAAACATACGGACTGGATATAGGGGGATTAGAATCCATCAGACTTGAATTCACCCGAACTATTTGGTTGGATTGAATGTGTATCCCGTGTTTATTTTCTCATGAGATTAGATATTTAGAAATTACTATTTTTAATGAATCCAATGTTTGGTTTGACGGACTAGATAAGGATAAATGAACAAAAGACTATTCTACCATTTTTCAATTGTTTACTAAGCAACAACAATATTAAACATGTCTTTAATATTTTAATTATTTTTTGCTAGATTAAATAAAAATTTATTTTATTTTATTTTTTACACAATTAAATAAATTTATTATTTAAAATATTAATAAAAATATATGTTATTTTTTTAATTAAAATTTTAAATAAATTTATTTTAAAAAATAATAATAATGAAATAATGAAATTAAATAAAACATCTATTAAAATTTAAATAATGAAATTAAATAAAATATAAACAAAATTTTAAAATAAAACATCAATAAAATATCTATAAAAAATTAAATAAATAAAACATCAATAAAAAGTTTAAAAAATTATTTTATTTTTAAATTGAGTCATTTATATTTTATTAAATTTTACTAAATATAATAAATAATGAAATAGTAGAGGGTCAAAATGATCATTTCACCACCTAATCCCTACAGTAAATTATCCCATGAAAATTGTCCTACAACCCCCCCACCCGGCGGATAGTGTAATCTCATATATGGGAGATAAGAAGTCTGGCCGGACTCTATTTCCGACAGACTAAAAGAAAAACAAACTATTTTAAGTTATGAGTCATGAAAGTCTTAAAGAGGTTTCCATTTCACTAAAAAAAATTTACAATTATTTTCCATTGAAAATTAAGATGGAGAACCCTTTAGCATAGCATTTTTAATATATATATATATATATTTAAAACAGAAATCTTCAAATATGACTTTCTAGCCTCAACTATTTTAAGTAGTTTTTGGTTAAAAACCCAAGTCCACAAGAAGAAAAAGTTACATATACCTAACAAATTTTTAAAAAATTAACGCATTTTATTACGTTATTGTGAGTGAATTTATAGAAGGGCACTCGATTCATAAATTCAAACTTAAATTTCTTTGATCTAATAGTCCGTGCTTTAAAATAGATTGTTCATAAAGATATACTTAGACGAAATGACCAAAACACTTGTATATATATTTGTAGCCAAGGTTAGAAGATCAAACCTGTTGGTATTTTTTCATAATAATATAAGAAAAATATATAAAATAAATTAAATAGAAATGACAAAATATTTTTTATTAAAAGGATGAAATACAAAATAAACGACTCAACTAGAAATACAGAATAAAAGACTCAACTAAAAATATAGAAATGAATTAAATTACGTTATTAATAGAACAAATTGTTAACATGGATAACTAAATTTTAGAACTCATCTTTATAAACTAAATATTAAAAAATTTAAGAACAAATGATAAGAAAAGAAGCAAACCGAAGCCGGCACTAGACAATTTCCTTAAAACAAATTTACCCCCTCCCGATGGATGCTAAAGGTATGCCGGCATTTTTCTCCCAAGATACGACAGTCGAAACCAACTAATATAGAAGCACCTTCTGAATAGTTTGGGCACACTTGACAATGGATGCACTCTCTCTAACAAGAACCAAAGAAGAGGCTAACAAAAGAAGATAGAAAAATTTTTCTTTAGTGTAAAAAACCAGCTCCAACTTTTTATCTCAAAACATCATCTCATTTTCCATCACAAAACCTCTCTAAAACAACCTACTAAGTTGTAGGAGAAAAGTCTTTATTTAAACTAGTAGGGGAGAGCCTTAGCCATAAAGGCTAACATCAATGGGGTCATCAAATGTCATCAATTCTAGCTATTAAAGCTAGAGTTATAAAGGTTCAAAACTCTAAAATCATTATATAAAGCATAAGTGTATATAATGCATAAGTTTTGAGAATTAAACTAGATGGGTTACAAAATGGATACGGATGTTGGGTCACAACCTAATCCAAGCCCAATCTCAAACACATGCACAAACTAAACCCAGCACAGCTCAACTCAAAGCTCAAGACTATGTCCAAATCCAAGTTTAAGACCAAACCCAGCACATGCACAAGTACAAGTCTAGGCCCAGTCCAAATCAAGACTAAGTCCAAATCTAAACTCAAGTTTATTGATGCCCACTTTATGAAACAATTCTCATTCATAACTCAATAGTTTTGGTTCATTATTTTTGTATTGCAATCTTCTCACTTGAGAGAATACAAAACCATTTAAACCTACCTCAACCGGCGGTTGGGTCTCACTTTAATTTCGAATTGAAGTTGTTGAAAATCCATTATTTTCCAAACAAAACCCTCCTCTCTCTCTCTCTCTCCCGATCGATTCCTCGTCGATGTCCAGTTCGTCGATGACGATGACGCAATGACAATGACACAAATCTGAGAGCGAAGTGAAGATATACACATACACACACACATATATATATATATATATATATGCGTATATGATTTGTTTTGATTTGCTTCTTATGGAACTCATTCTTCAAATAGATGCTCTGAAACTTGAGTTAGAGAAGTTCTATAGAAGTGATCCATTGATATTCTAAGATTTATCTCGCATTGTGAGTCCCAACCACAGTGCTTGCTTAACAAAGCTCTTGGACGACGATAAGGTTTCTAGTAATATAGTTCATGGAGGTCAAAGGGACGAAATCAACCTATGATTTACTCTCTTATCTCCAGATCTAGGGTTTCCAACTCCTCTCATTCTGCCGCCGCAACCACCACTTCGCCGACCTCCTCGTTGCCCATGTAGCGACCCTAATTTTCTTAAGTCATTATTTATTATTATTATTACTTTATTTTATTTTTGACTTTATTAATTGCGTGGATACATAATAATTTACTATGTTATTTAATTAATTTAATGTGATATTTAATTATATATAATTAATCTGAATATTTAAATATATATATATATATATATGGTGGCATATTTATATATGTTGTATTTATATAATAAAATATAATATAATAGTTATTAGGTTATCAGCATAAGAGGCAAAGAAACGAAAGAAAACAAAACAAAAACAGAAAGAGCAGAGAGATAGAGAGAGAGATTAATCAAAGAAAATCAGAGAGTGCAGGCGAGAGATAGAGGTGAGGGGAGAAAGAAAGGGTTAGGGTTTTATTTTGGTGGTTTCATTAATTTTTCAAGTATTTCCTTAATCTTCAAAAAATAATTGTGAGTGCAAAACTCACTTTCCTTTGACTTGTGTTTATTTCATTATTTTATTTATTTATTTGATGTAGGTTTGATATTGTACTTGTATATAGATGATGGATTGATTTCAACTATTTTAGTTAGTTGTGTATGCAAGGTTTCGGGTTTTTATATGTATTTATTTTATGGTTGTAATCACACTCATGGATATATGAAATTAAAATAAACTTGGAACCCATAGATAAATTCTTAATACTCCACCATGACTCCAGGAATTGTTATTTTATTTGAGTGTTGGTGAGAAAAAGTGTATAAAAAAAAGTAAGGATTATGAGATTTATTTGAATGTCTTAGGCTTGGCATTGTTATGTTTGTTCTCATGAAAAGATGAGAGGTTGTATATATATATTGTTGCCTCGTTCCCAAGAATAGACGAGTGTTTTGATTTACGTGCGTACATATATGCTAACCATCCGAGGAGTGTGAGACAATATCTCCATGCAAGTTTGGCTTCAGGACAATGTTAGGTATACGGGAGGCACATGAGAGATATGTGTAGGCCAGAAGTGAAGGGTCAAAGTGGTGGAGTTAAGGTACAAAGAATTAAATATGAATTTTTTGGTATAGTTTGAATTGTATTGATTTGTACATCTTGAAAAATAGTAAACAATCTCGTTAAATTACGAAATTTGGGCAGAGGCGTGTATACGCAATTCTAGACAACTTTTGTATTTTAACTTTTTACTAAAAAGATCGATTAGAACTTATAATCGGATGATCTTGATTATAGTAGTTTTAATTCATTTTAACAATACAAATTTTAGACGCTGTTTTAACCCACATAAACTAAAGTAAAACATTATTCTGAACACATTTCGTTTGTTTGAATTTTTCTGAAAAAAATCATCTTAGTGTAGTTTCTTTTCGTTTTCAGTTTCAGATTTTTCAGTCGAATTCCATCTAGGTTCTTCTATTAAGTTTTTCTCTCAACCTGTTCATTTCTTCTAAATTTGTTCACACTACCTTTTAGAAAATTTGATTATATACAACTTTTATTTTTTGAGTTTTGGTCAATTCGAATGATTTAAGCATGAAATGGTGCATTTGTTTTGTACTTCTTCAATAGTTTATTTATGATTAAATTATACTAACTTTATTTTTTGCAGAATGGTGGGTCTTACTAACTTTTTATGTAGAGCTGACCCAACATATTTATTTTTATTTTCATTATTTTTTTTATATACTCAAATTATATTTAGTTGTATACGGGTAAGAAACTAAATGTCACTGTATCTCTAGAAACTACTCCTTCGTCTCGGTGGAGGTGAAATTACTTGTCTTGTCGCGTAACAAGAATTAAATGTACTTTTGTTTGTGTCTGGTGAACACATGGGTGTCAAATATTTGTACTCATACCAGTATACTTGTATACTGATCCGTTTTGTCTCTTGGCATCTCGGGTGCGTTCTATTTGAGTGCAACCAAGCTTTCTTTGTAGGATTAGTTAAGACTACAATGGTGACGAGAAACAACTATGGTTGTAGGACATGTCTTTCAGCCTTCTTTTGTTTTCTGGAGTTTAGGGTTGATATTAGTTTATTTTTTTTATTTTTTTTTATGACCTTAGTATTTTGATAATTTGGCATTTTGAGTTATTTTCTAACCTTACATTATTTAAGTTGTTTTGACTATTTGTTGCTATTTTAATGTTTGAGGTATTGAATAGTCATGAATTTATGATGGATGTTTTGGTTGGCATTTGTTAATTTTTTTTTATCTCTTGTATTTTTTTTTAGCATTGGAATTTACTTAAACCTTATGGAGACGAGAACATTTAGATTTTTGTTTCACCTCTAGAATTTGGATGATAAAATATTGATTGGGGTTTAGTCTTAATTTAATATTTAATTATCTAAATTTTGGGGCATGACAACCCACCTCGCCTCACTTCCACGATGTGATATTCATAGAGATAATAAACGAACTAAATAATTTGAATTCGACTCATGTTCAACTCTTTTAAAGTTCATTTAAATTTAATTTATTAAGTAAAGAAGTCAATCTTAAACACATTTAAAACTCGTAAAAAAATTTAAATCAAGTTTGAATAGTCAATTATTTGTTCAATTTGGTTCAATTCGATAAATTTAAAATTATATAAAAATATCAATTTACTTGAATTTGTCTCGACAAAAACTCGTTTAAAATTAACTCAAAAATTTAATGAACCAAACTTACCAAATTGATAAAATTTTCAAACCAAATCGTATTGAAACCCTTTTCTCCCACGAAATTGTTTTCCACGAAGTCATTTGGCAGCTCTATCTTTCACGCCTTGCAACTCCATCATTCACATCTTTACAACTCTCTTCATCGTCAAGGTATGTATGTATCCTTCTCAATCTATCTCTTCTCCTCCTTCATGGTTGGCAAAACCCTTTCTCTCCCATCACTTCCTTTTCAACCCACCTGCTTGTGAAACCCTATGTTGAACCTTCATTTCCTCCTCTCTACAACTCTCTCACTCTGTAGCACCAAACTATATATCTTCCAACATCTCCTCTCTATCACACCCCCTTCCCAAACCCCTCTACAAAAACCCCTAAACAGGATTAATTTATGAAATTAGGAATACATGTGTGTGCGTATATGTGT
Organism: Camellia lanceoleosa; assembly: GCA_025200525.1. Lineage (NCBI taxonomy): Eukaryota > Viridiplantae > Streptophyta > Magnoliopsida > Ericales > Theaceae > Camellia > Camellia lanceoleosa. The sequence continues at coordinate 269,299 of JANUSC010000286.1, read as the reverse complement.
AGAATTATATTTTGAAGGGTCTAGTTTGTTTCATGTTGAGATCAAGACTGGACTCGTCCAATTCGGCCAATAAGCCCATTTTTGGGATCTATTTTGATAATCCGAACCGTTCAATATGTAGAACACATCGAGTACTATATCCTTGTAAAAGATCATGTTGATCACATATTGATAGCTATTTGATCAGATCAGAATTTTGTCAACTATTTATTTTTTAACTATTCATTTTTTTAAATACAAATCTGATCCGATCAAATCGCTATCGATATCTGATTAATGTGATTGTTTACAAGAACATAATACTCGACAAGTTCTACACATTGAACAGTTCGAATTATTGAAACAGGGCCTAAAAATGAGCCCATGAACCGAACTGGACGGGTCCAGTCTTGATCTCAACATGAGACAAGATAGACCCTATTTTTGAAATAGTGGTTGCATGTGATAGATTTTGAAAGCAGCAAATTTTGATAAAAATTGTGACAATGATTCACTCTATTTTCCAAAGAACCAAAAATCTATTCAATTCAGTAGGATATGGATACGTCTGGCATGAAGGTTTGGGTTGAGTTGGGTTGGGGCTATTTTAAATACAAAAAGACAAAATAAGTTTTTTAGCTCAATAAAGTAAAATGTTATATCCAAATCATAATAATTTTTTTTTTCTCTCACAAAAGTTAAAAAATTATTCCAAACGAAACTTTTTAGTTCCAGATTAAAATATCTAAAAAGTCAATTCACATCTCAAACGAAGGCTATATATGATTGAATTTTTTGCAACGGACTGGATGCTTACTCTATTATCTATAAGAGCAATGCTACATACCACTAATTTATCATCACTAACTTCACCACTAGTGAGGTGGCAATTGAAAAAAAATAAAAAAACACAAAAACCAAGGCACAAAACATATGTGGCAGCGGATGGGACCCACTGCCACATCATTAAAGCCACCACTAATTAGTGGTCTAAAGCATTTTTGTATCTATAATTGCTTTGTTCTATATAAATTTTTACCCAATTGCTTTTTTGTACTGTATTAAATTATCAACTAATGATTAAGAGAGGGAGTCACCATGTCCACCCCGTAATTGAATCATGACGTAGATAATACCACATGATGATCCGAGAGTACCCGCTAACTTACCCAATGAAAAGTTAGCAACATATGTACAGAAAAAATAAAAATATTTTTCTAAAAGGCTATCTACTACTAAATCACTAATGGTTTCTCTTTTGTTGTCATGAAAATTATCGCTAAATTGTCTGATACAGCCCCATAAAAATATTAATACATCGTCTAATAGTAGTTATTATTTGTTGCAATGCTCCCAATAATGCCAAATGTTGATAATTAACCTAGGACAAATTAAGGGTCCAAAAATCATATCTCTTTGGTGTTAAAACAACTTTATACTGTATGATGTTTTATATATGATTTTTCTTTTTTTGGGCCAACTTTGAGGTCAAAATTGAGTGGGCCCCAAACGTCTTTTGGGGTGGGTTCGAAGAGATGACGTGTTCCTTGTCGCGTGGCAAGTCACACGGTGAAGACAGAACATTAAAACTATTTATGAGTGAATGGAAAGTTGACGTCATTTTCAGGTTTAATATTAATTTTTTTTAGACAGTTCATTTGAATTTTTTCAATAAAAATTATTGTGGGAATTTAATTTAAATATAAATTTATTTTTGGTTTCCTAAAGCGGTTTCCTAAAATTGATTAAACTATTCAAATAGTTTAATAAAAGTATTCCAATAGTTTAGAAACTGTTCCACCAACCAACAAATCCTTTTTCAAATTGTTTGAAAATTTGTTCAAAGCAACAGTCAGATCCAGTTTTTAAACAATACTTGTTCAAATTCGAATCTGAATCTGTTGGACAGATTCACACCTGTTCGGACAAGACTTGTTGTGTCTATAAATACCATCATTCCAGCAGTGTTATAGATCAGAAAATCAGTCTGCAAATCCCATCTTTGCTGTCCAGAGTTTATTTTGTGCATTATTCTTCATTTTAGTTTTAGAATAAAATTCAGAGAGTAAGAACACAAGGTTCTAGTTCGCCGTACAAATTTGTTTGGTGTGCTACAACAATTTTGTGAAGATCATTGTATCTTGGGAGATAGACGCCACTCAACCGTAAGCACCGTAGCGGGGTGAATCTGTCTTAAGAACAGAGTGTCACACACTCGACTTGGTCTTTGAATTATTTATTCGGTTCTACAAAATAAATACTGTAAGCTTTATTTTATTTTGTTTGAATTGTTTCAATTTATTTTGTTTACACAGAAGATTGTTCCAACAATCTTAAGACATATTTAAATTATTCTGTTTACAGAATTATTCGTTTATTTCCTTTTCTCTTTCTTCTTTTAAAGAAAATTATTTCTTGTGGATTTACAAATTAATATTCTGGTTGGAAAAATAAATAGTGGTTATATGCTATTTGATAGATAGTAGTAATATACTGTCTCTTTTCTTTGACAACTAGTAGTAATATACTGGTGTCATTAACAATTCAGAATATATATTTGTGGAATTTTGTCAGAAATTAATTTTGGTTTTCTTAATTTATTTCTGAGTGTTCATTAATTTAAAAATTCTGTTTCAATTTTTTTTAAATATTAAAGTGTTCTGAAATTTGATTTTTCAGATGGAATTAATTTGGTTAAATAAAATTTTATTTTATTTCCAAATTAATTGAAAAATAAAAGTTACATTCTTATTTCTTTTATTTTTACAGGATTTAATTCTGTGAATTTGGTTTAATTTTTTGTGTAGTATAAATTCTAATTATAATTTTGTTTTATAAATTAGAATTGATGGCTACTGAAACTAATGCCCAAACAAGTACTACTGTGGTGGCTGCAATGACGCCAACCCCTTCTCCTGTTGTGACAGTACCGGTAAATCATGGTGAAAAGCCAGAGAAGTTCTCAGGAACTGATTTTAATAGATGGCAACTAAAAATGTTGTTCTATCTTACAACTCTGAACCTAGCTCGTTTCCTCCGTGAGGATGCTCCTATTTTGAAAGAGGATGAAACCGACCGGCAAGTGGTTGTTGCGGTTGATGCTTGGAAACATGCCGATTTCTTTTGTCGGAACTACATCTTGAACGGACTTGACAATACATTATACAACGTCTACAGTCCTTTCAAGACAGCAAAGGAACTTTGGGAGTCTTTGGAGAAAAAATACAAAACAGAAGATGTCGGCTCAAAGAAATTTGTGGTTGGCAGATTCTTGGATTTTGTAATGGTTGATTCAAAATCTGTGATCAGCCAAGTTTAAAATTTCCAACTCATTCTACATGAAATTCACGCAGAAGGCATATCTCTCAGTGAATCCTTCTAAGTTACAGCCTTAATTGAAAAATTACTACAAGGCTGGAAGGAATTCAAGAACTACCTCAAACACAAGCACAAAGAAATGTCTATGGAAGAATTAATTGTGCGTTTGAGGATTGAGGAGGACAACCGCAATTCTAAAAAGCGGGTTAATAAGCATCCTATGGAGTCTAAAGCAAATGTTGTGGAACATGCTTCAAAAATCAAGAAACGAAAGTCTTCTGGAGAAAGTTCATCACAAGGTTCTAAAGGGGAGGAAAATAAAAAATACAAGTTTAATAAAAAATGTTACATCCGTGACAAAGAGGGACACCGAGCCAAAGATTTTCGTAGCAAAGGTAAAAGCAAAAGAAGAACAAGCAAGAAACCTGCTCAAGCCCATATGACTGAAGTGAACAAGATTTCCAATGGTGTAGATGACATCAATCTTTCTGCAGTTGTTTCCGAGGCAAATCTTGTTGGAAATCCTAAAGAATGGTGGGTGGACACTAGAGCTACTCGCCATATCTGTGTCGACAAAAAAATGTTCACATCTTATTCTACAGTGGACAATGGTGAACAACTTTTTATGGGCAACTCCTCAACTTCCAAAGTTGAAGAACAAGGGAAGATTGTTCTCAAGATGACATCTAGAAAGAAACTCACTCTCAACAATGTGCTGCATATACCGGACATTCGTAAGAATCTTGTTTCCGGATCTTTATTGAGGAAGTATGGGTTTAGGCTAGTATTTGAGAGTGATAAATTTGTACTTACTAAGAATGGGATGTATGTAGGAAAATGTTACATGTCTGATGGCCTTTTCAAGTTAAATGTAATGACCGTTGTACCTTCAGTTATTAATAATAATACATCTTCTTCTTACTTGCTTGAGTCTTCAAATTTATGGCATGGTAGACTAGCACATGTTAATTATGGATCTTTGTATAGATTAATTAATATGGAATGTTTACCTAAAGTTGACATTGATTCAAATCATAAATGTGAAATTTGCGTTGAGGCAAAATTATCCAAAACTCATTTTCATTCAATTGAAAAAAGTACGAAACCACTTGAATTAATTCATAGTGATATTTGTGATTTTAAATCAATTCAAACTAGAGGTGGAAAAACGTATTTTATCACTTTTATAGATGACTATACTAGATATAGTTATGTTTATTTAATTCGAACCAAGGATGAAGCTTTGGAAACTTTCATTCAATATAAGAATGAAGTTGAAAATCAACTTGGTAAGAAAATCAAAAAACTAAGAAGTGATAGAGGTGGTGAATATGAATCACCTTTTGGTGAGTTTTGTAAAGAACATGGAATAATTCATCAAACCACCGCTCCTTACTCACCTTAGCAAAATGGAATTGCTGAAAGGAAAAATAGGACTTTAAAAGAAATGATGAATGCCATGTTGATCAGTTCTAGATTACCTCAGAACTTGTGGGGGGAAGCAATACTTTCTACTAATTATATTTTAAATAAAGTATCCCGAAAGAAAGTGAATCAAACACCTTATTAATTGTGGCATGGAAGAGTACCATCCTACAAATACTTAAAAGTGTGGAGGTGTTTGGCTAAAGTGGCTATTCATAGTCCTAAAAAAATTAAGATAGGTCCTAAGACCATTGATTGCATTTTCATTGGTTATGTTAAGAATAGTAGTGCATATCGGTTTTTTATTCATAAATCAAAACATACCGAAATGCATGTAAATACTATTATTGAGTCTTGGAATGTATCATTTTTTGAACATGTATTTCCAAATAAGACTGGACAAGAGACTAGTAACAATAAAAGATCTCATGATGCCATTACTAGTTAGGATCAAGAACAAGAGCACGAGTTAGACCAAAATGAGGAAGAGGAACCTAGGCGTAGTAAATGTGCTAGAACCTCAAAATCTTTTGGTCTAGATTTTCTAACATTTTTGTTAGAAAATAAGCCTTTAACTTTTAAAGAGGCTATGTCCAGTCCTGAAGCTCCTTTATGGAAGAAAGCTATCAATAGTGAAGTTGAATCCATCTTGCAAAATCACACTTGGGAATTGGTAGATTTGCCACCAGGTTGTAAACCTCTTGGGTACAAGTGGATTTTCAAAAGAAAATTGAAAGCGGATGGATTAATAGACAAATACAAGGCTAGACTTGTGGTCAAAGGGTTTAGACAAAAAAAAGGTCTTGATTACTTTGACACATACTCGCCGGTTACTAGAACAACATCCATTAGAATGCTGGTTGCCATTGCATCTTTATACAATTTAGAAATTCATCAAATGGATGTGAAAACCGCTTTCTTAAATGGTGAGTTAAATAAAGAAATTTACATGGAACAATCAGAAGGTTTTTCTATTCCAGGAAAAGAAAAGAAAGTGTGTAAATTGGTTAAATCATTATATGGTTTAAAACAAGCGCCAAAGCAATGGCATGAGAAATTTGACAAGGCAATAATGTCAAATGGATTAAAAATTAATGAGTGTAACAAATGTGTTTATATTAAAACACGCACAAAGGTTATGTCATTATGTGTCTTTATGTAGATGATATGCTCATCATAGGTAGTAATAATGATATGATTAAAACTACCAAGAAAATGTTGAATAAACATTTTGACATGAAGAACATGGGCATTGCTGATGTAATTCTTGGTATGGAAATTATCAAAACATCAGAAGGTTATGCTTTGTCACAATTTCATTACATTGAGAAAATAATTAACAAATTCAGCAAAGATGATGATCATCTTGCTAAAACACCTGCAGATGTAAATTTGTATATTTCTAAGAATATACAGGAAAGTATTTCTCAAGTAGAGTATACCCAAATTATTGGAAGCTTAATGTACTTGATGAACTGCACTCACCCAGATATAGCTTATGCAGTAAGTAAATTAAATAGATATACGAGTAATCCGGGAGTAGAACACTGGAAAGCAATTATAAGGGTTCTAAGATATCTCCGATTCACTCGTAACATTGGGCTGAATTTTACTAGATATCCAGCAGTACTTGAAGGACACTGTGATGCAAATTGGATATCGGATACTAGAGACTCAAAGTCCATTAGTAGGTATGTCTTTACTCTTGGTGGGGCGGCTGTATCTTGGAAATCTTCCAAACAAACTTGCATTGCTAGGTCTACTATGGAAAAGAATTCATAGCTTTAGACAAAGCAAGGGAAGAAACAGAATGGCTTCGCCACTTCCTTGAAGATATTCCAATGTGGCCAAAATCGGTGCCTGCTATATACATACATTGCGATAGTCAATCAGTAATAGGTAGAGCACAGAGTCATATGTATAACGGTAAGTCTAGACACATTCGTCGTCGACATAATACCATAAGACAACTACTCTCTAATGGAATTATTTCCATTGAATATGTAAAGTCTAAAGACAACATAGCGGATCCACTAACCAAAGGGTTAGCAAGAGAGTTAGTTGAGAATTCATCAAGGGGAATGGGACTTAAGCCTATTAAATAAGAGTTACCACAATGGCAACCCAACCTAGTTGACCAGAGATCCCAAGATCTAGGTTCAAAGGGACAACCGAGTTGTGAATGACTCAGAAGGATCACTGGGGAGTCTAACTCCTACCCATTTCTTTGATGAAATAGTGATGTCTGCAGCGTTTGAGGTTAAGTAAAATTTTAATGATTCTTATATCTAGGTAAACCTAGTGGAGTATGGCACGATACTCTTCATAAGAATCACCTATGTGAGTGTGAATCGGGCCGGTTCTATGAGATTTGTGAAGGGCTACAATTCTCTAGAGCACTCATGAAAGACCAGGTTGTTCAGGGCCAAAATGAACACAATAGTGGGAACTAAACTGTGTCTGGGAATATACTGTGTGAGTTCTATTGTCTTGGTTTACACAAACGGCTGAACAGTTCATGACATCTTGTTCACTGGTTAGCTAGTAAATCCGATAGTGTCTCACAAAGGAAGGTTCAAAGCCAAAAGCTACCTATCCTTTGCAGAATATTTCCAATTTCTGTACTCTCTGTAATAGATCATGTTGTTGCATTTTCTCTCTGTCAAATTCCATTCATGTAGGGGATTGTTGGAAAAATGGTGTTTTATATGGTTTTTTTTTTTGGGAGGCCAACTTTGAGGCCAAATTTGAGTGGGCCCCAAACGTCTTTTGGGGTGGGTTCGAAGAGGTGACGTGTTCCTTGCCGCGTGGCAAGTCACACGGTGAAGACGGAACGTCAAAACCATTTATGAATGAATGGGAAGTTGACGTCGTTTTCGGATTTAACATTAATTTTTTTTAGACAAAGTTCATTTGAATTTTTTCAATAAAAATTATTGTGGGAATTTAATTTAAATATAAATTTATTTTTGGTTTCCTAAAGTAGTTTCCTAAAATTGATTAAACTATTCAAATAGTTTAATAAAAGTATTCCAATAGTTTAGAAACTGTTCCACCAACCAACGGATCCTTTTTCAAATTGTTTGAAAATTTGTTCAAAGCAACGGTCAGATCCAGTTTTCAAACAGCACCTATTCAAATTCAAATATGAATCTATTGGATAGATTCACACCTGTTCGGACAGGACTTGTTGTGCCTATAAATACCATCATTCCAGCAGTGTTACAGATCCGAAAATCAGTCTGCAAATCCCATCTTTGCTATCCAAAGTTTATTTTGTGCATTATTCTTCATCTTAGTTTTAGAATAAAATTCAAAGAGTAAAAACACAAGATTCTAGTTCGCCGTACAAATTTGTTAGGTGTGCTACAACAATTTTGTGAAGATCATTGTATCCTAGGAGATAGACACCACTCAACCGTAAGCATCGTAGTTGTCACGACCCGAACCCGCCCCTATGGGTTAAGGTCATAACCGGCTAGTAATCGTGTGATTACCTACGGCCTCAATTTAAATAAATCAAAACTCATCAGAGATAAAGGGGCCAAACGAAAGCAATTCAAAAACTTTGTCCATAGAGCCGTGCTTAAATGCACACCATAACATTCCAAACATTTATATGTTAATAACTCACATCAAAATATGTACTAACACAAAACACTGTACATACAGGATCATACAGATTTAAGTCAATCAAACCCAAGTCTTATATACAAAGGTAGATCAACGTATTCACCAGTATAACGAAACTATAAACAAGATCAAAGGCGAAGACAGTCTCGTGCATGAGACGTTTGGGGCTAACTCCTCAAAACTTGAACTGTTTCTCACAAGTTCACCGGGGCGGGTTCTAGACGTCCCTTGGCTCACCTACATGTACATAAATGAGTATGAGCGAATGCCCAGTGAATAATATCAATTGAGGAAGATATATATATATATATATATAAGTAATCATTGAAACAGTACGATAAACGGCCTTCGGCCCAATCATTTATATCCATCGGCCTTTGGCCTAATCATCTATATCCATCATTCATATCCATCGGCCTTCGGCCCAATCATTCATGTCCATCGGCCTTCGGCCCAATCATTCATGTCCATCGGCCTTCGGCCCAATCATTCGTATCAATCAGCCTTTGGCCCAATTATTTATATCAATCGGCCTTTGGCCCAATTATCTATATCAATCGGCCAAAGGCCCAATTATTTATATCAATCGGCATTTGGCCCAATCATTCGCATCAATCGTTGTCCGCCATTCAAACTACTGAACTTATAAGCTCACATAAGTGTAAACAATTGGACAACAGTATATTTCAAATATCTTGTTAAGATATTACTCACAGTGATCAACTTGTGAAATTGCCCCGGAGCTTGACCCTACACATTTCACGAACACAAAAGGGTCACCAACAGTTTAATCCGTTCATTAATTCACATATTCCTCTTTAGGCTTCATTCTTATCTCTCTAACTCAATTACAATGCTCAATGTATGCCTAAGAATGCTTAGAAGTGAAAGAGAACGGAAAACAGAACATAGAATGCATTTTCAGATTTTCAGAAGACAGAGTCCCCGCTCGAGCGTGGGCTTCCCCGCTCGAGCGGACCCTTAAGGCCTGCAAAAGTACTGGTTGCATGAAAAATACGCTCGATCGTACATTCTGGCGCTCGAGCAAAAGGCCTCTCAACATAGCTCCCCGCTCGAGCGTGAACTTACCCGCTCGAGCGGACTCTATGTCTGCAAAAAGTACAGGATGCATCATTTTTATGCTCGAGCGCGAAATAGGACACTCGAGCAGAAGTTCATCCTCCATGATCCCCGCTCGAGTGGAAGCGTGAAATTCTCTGCTCGAGCGGACACCATGCCTGCAAGAACAAAATACTGGGAGCTCGAAATTCCCGCTCGAGCGGACATCAAAATTCTGGGTTTCCTAGATTATGTTCTTGAGTTCCAACTCAAATTTCCAGCCACAATACTTGCATACAATGGCTCCAATTACACATTTACACATGTTAACATGCTACTAATACAAGATTACAACATTAGGAGGCTCAATTTCAAGGATTACACTCTTGCATGTTTCAAATTGACATCAACTTCAACTCTATCATACATATTCATGCATTTCAAGCTCATATCTTCATTAATCATGTATGCATGCCAACCCTTGACTCCATATCTATTACAATTGGTACAAATGGCGCTTATAACTATAAAGCTCAACCAAACTATACTTGCATGTATGATTCAACACCCAATTTTCTCATATTCTACTTCTTACATGCTTGATTTTGCAATTTTTATGGCAATTCTATGCAAGCATGTACATATAAACTTCAATTTCATCATACTCGACACCATTCATGTTCTTGATCAGATATTCTCTTTGAATTTACATTATTACATACACAAATTCATGAATTAAGGGTTAATCACTCACCTAGGAGCTTCAATCTCCACCAATTCTTATTAATTCTAGAGTGTAGCTTCCCAATCCACAACCTTGAATCAAAATGCCCAAAGGTGCCTCCCCTCTCTCTCAAAGTCGACTCTCTCTCTCTCTCGCTTTATTCTAGAGTGTAGCTTCAGCCCAATTGATATATGGAGAGGAATTGAATGTAATAAGGGCCCTTATATGGCCCCACTAGCTCAAAATTATTAATATAAGATAATTGAGCACTAAATCCTCAATTTAATCTGATCCGGAATCAATTTATAACTAAACTTCACCGTAGGCTTTAAAAATTATGCTAATCACAATGACGTAATCAATTTCGGGTTCCGTGGCCGATAAGGCCCTCAATTTAATTCCCAAAGCAGGTTATTAAAACAGATATTCCTATAGTGAACAGATAGAATTCCAAATCACATATATACACATAATGGCATACGAAATCATATCAAAACATATAATCACATACGTATTAGAGACCAATTAACATAATATAGGACAGGGGTATTATAGTAGCGGGGCGAATCTGTCTTAAGAATAGAGTGTCACACACTCGACTTAGTCTTTGAATTATTTATTTGGTTCTACAAAATAAATACTGTAAGCTTCATTTTATTTTGTTTGAATTGTTTCAATTTATTTTGTTTACACAGAAGATTGTTCCAACAGTGTAATCTTTGTATATATACATAATCTGAGTTCTTTAAAAATTATGTTGATTATGAACAAAGCTATTGCTAAGAAAAAGATTTTGATGAGTGTAGACACCACATTTTTGACCACTTGCAAGACTTTGATGCTTTATCCCGTGCACTCGATGATGAAGTCGTGTTGAGTGTGATTCGAAGTCTCAACGAAGGAATGTAAGCTCACGCTCCAAAATCAATCCCAAACTAATCCCAAACCCTTTATATTCATACTGTCTTTGCCCTACAAATTCATTGCTGAACATCATGCCACCCTACATTGAGTTTAAACCAGTGGAACAGGGAAAAACTTTGGGCACCGGCCGTAGCCATTGGGAGCCGGCTGGCACTCAATAGTGAGAAACATTGTTCTGGGCGGGAATGGGCCAGCTCTTCATTTTTGAAGATATTTTTGATCTATTTTGCTTGAATTCTATAAAAACGAGATGATACCTCTGTTTTGAGGGCTGAAAATTTTCTAAAGAATTTATACACACAAGAGAGACCTCCTTCTTCCCATACAAGTCATATTTAAGCCAACCTATCTCTCTTGATCAATATCCATACACCATACATCACCTTAGATCATAACCTTAGAACCTTGGTTAAGCTTTGTGAATCATAATTCAACCTTGAGAGTGGGCTTGAACCAAGTTTGTGTTACAAACAAAAGCTTACTTTTTTGAGAGGTATAAGCTTGTCACCTTCTCTTTTACTTCTTGTTCTGTCTATTGCCATCTATTTCTTGTGATTTTATGCTGTCTTGAATCCATTTTAAGTGTTTAAGCTTGGGTTTGGATAGCTACCAAAGGGTAGAAAGAGTTAACACTCTTTCTTACACCTTCACCTATAGCTCAAACCCTTGCTTTACAACCTTTTCTTTACTTTACAAATTGATTTTCAGAGTTTAAAAGAGGTCAAAAATCATGTTTTGAGGTTTCAAAGGTGGAGGGGTTAGCCACCCATCCTTGTAACCCCTCCTTGTTCTTGCTTACTAGTCTTATTTTCTTTGCTTATTGTTTAGCTTTTTGGGCTCTTTTCATGAACTTTGAGCCACTATTTTTCACCTATTATGGGTTGTTTTAGGGCTGTACTAGGTTATTTAATTAGTTCATGCTTTGATTAGTTTGCTTGTTGTCTCATAAGTTTGCATATATAGCTTGTTATATGTTGTTCTTGGCCTTTCTTTGTTTAATTTCCATGTTAAGAGCCTCATTTTAATAAACTTACCATTCATTTCTTTCATTTGAGAGTTGTTTCAACCAGTTGATGGTTGTTCAAAACATGAGCTAGAGATCTATGCTTAATGGCTTAATCTCCACGGAGGTTCATCATCAACGGCATGGTCTCTCTTTTATGTTGAGAATCACTTCTCGTTCGACTTGCTTCTGATTTAGTGGACGTAATCACCACCTTGGACAAATGGATTAAAGAATGGCAAAGATTAATCAATTTGGCTTAAAACAAATCAACCAACATAAAGAACATGAGTTATATTGCTTGGGTTCGGCTGAACATTATGCCAAATTCATTGAGTTAAGGGTTGATGTTTTGATGAACCTTGAAGCTTCTCTACCTCCCTCTTTGAGCTCATTTCATGATAAAAGAGAGTGGGGGTCATTGTTCATTGCATTCCTTAATTTTTGTCCAAATTTATGTCCGAAATCATCAAGCAATCAACTTGCTCGTTGATGGTCTTGGTAATGACTTCGTTCTTCTCTTGAGAATTTTCATGTCAAAAAAGAGCAGAGAGGACAAACAGGGCCTAAAAAGGCTCCGTCTACACTGTTCTCACCTTAGAGCGCAAAACATTTTTTGACATAAAATTTAGTGCCGACTGGCACTCTTGGGGTCTGGCCGGAGCTCATTTGGAGCCAGTCAGCTCCCAATGATTGGTAAACAAAATGTTTTGTAGAAACAAAGAGCAGTGGCTGAAGGTAAGACAAAGCAATTTGGGCACACAGAGCAGTTTTTTGGCATTGTGCATACAATCCTTGTATCTCATGGTTGCTTAGATTAATTTTATTTATTTATTAATTATTATCTTTTTCGTAATTATTATTGTTGTAATTAATTATTAGCTTTGTCGTAATTAATTATTGTTGTAGTTATTAGTATTGTTTACTTAGATTGCTAGTTTATTACTCATTATCATAATGCCTTTGTTGTAATAAATTAGATAGTTTAGCTATTCATTTATTATTTGTTCCAACCTTGAAATAGGTAGGTAGTTTAGCTCAATTCATTTATTCAAATTTGTAATAATTAGTTTAAATTCGGACATTTGGACATTTGTTCGCACCCTCCTGTGTGAGGGCAAGTATGTAATAAGCGTGTATGTCTTCTAATCCCCATTTCTTTCTCCCTTTTATTTACCCGCTTATGATGGTAGTATAGAGCATCATGTTTATTTAGCATTCCCATGTTTGCATAAACTCGTTTCATGTACATTTGGATTCGACTCATCATACTAACCAATGTTAATTTCAAATTCATTGCTTGAAGATGTGATTTATCGCATGCCTTGAATTGGATCATATACCGTGCTCATAGCCGAGCCTATTAAAAAAATTACATAAATGTGTGCGTTGCATTAGTCACATTGTATCGTTTAGGAACATGCATATTTTCTAATTATTTTGATTTGTTTGGCTTGCCTTTGAGTACTAGGTGAGCGTTTATTGCTTTAGCATCTTGCATTGCGTGTGATCGTTGCCATGTAAAACATACTTTCCATGAGGCTAAATGCTTAAATGATATAACTCTTTTAATGCTGGTGGATGAAGGCTAATTGCGAAAATTGGGACAAAATTGGTTAATGTGCATACAAACTCACATTTTTAAGTGACACGTATTAAAACAATTTTTCAAAAAAAACATGAAATCAAAGTGTTCCAACTTTTGCAAATTAGTCTATACTTGTGTGTGTCACATAGTAAAAATAGCTAATAAACGAAACAAGAACATATAATGTAAATAAGAATCACGTCATGATTAGTAGAGGCCGATTTTTGATCGGGCAAGTGGGGTGCTCAATTCATGACCTTCTCCTCTCGTACCTAAGTTCCCGAGCTAAGACAGTTTGGTGATGATGGATAAGTGGCTATCACGACCCAAACTCACCCCTATGGGTTTAGCACCGTAACCTGCCAGTAATCCGTGATTATCAAAGGCCTGCTTAACAGTGAAGACAGTAATGCAGAGTACAGGGACTGGCGGAAGCCAAAATAGTAGTAAAAGATGTCCAATGAGCTGTGACAGTCTGTATGCAAAAAGACTTTTCTGTAACATACTCACATTCATAAGCAAAACATATATACACCATATGTACAACATTCAGGTTAGGGGCCAAATCCCTAATTAACACAGTACAGTACAAGTCTTAAACAGTATTATAAAACAAAGACGGAAGGGTGAAACTCAGACACCCTAAAACAGCCTTAGCTCGATCAGACTTGGAACCTCAAGGTGAGGTACAATGGTTGGCTTAACAAAAAGGGAGTTAACCCGACGCTCCTAGCTCCGATCCGGTGCCTGGACACCTACATATATATATATAAACAGTGAGCTAAAGCCCAGTGAATAACAAATGCGTAAAGAGGTTAAGAATGAATGTCATTTCAGTAAATAAACAGTCATAACAGTCACTTAGAAACCGTAGCAGTCCTATGTGGTGCATCCCATAGCAAAACAGTACAATAGGTCTTAACAGACCGAACAATCAGCTGATGGCCATCACAACAGTAAACAGTAGTGGTTCCAAACATGGGAACCGACAGAGATCTGTGACAATGGCGAATAAAGACAAAGAATAAGAAATTGCTATGGATGCCACGAATACAGTTTACAAATAGGACAAACATTCATTCATTAAACAATAACGTTTCAGTAAGTAGAACAGTTGATCATTCAGAAAATATTCATAATTGAACATATCTTTACAACATTGTTACTCACAGAGCACTGGGCTATAAGCAACTAATGAGTGTCCTCGGATGCCAACCCTACACAGTTACAGAACGAACACACGCCAAGTTACACACTTGGGAATCGACAACTTAGTCCTTATCTTGACTCGGTGTGGTTCTACATCAATATCCTCAATAAAATGCCTTAAACAAGACCTAGGAATGCTTAGGATGAAATAAGGATGCAAATATGCACTTTAAAACACTTTTCAAAATTTTCAGAAAACAGAGGTCTTGCTCGAGCGTGGCTTTCTTCGCTCGAGCGAGCTTGTCAAAACAATGGGGTCGCTCAAGCGTAGACTTCCTCGCTCGAGCGGCCTATAAAAATGCAAAAAGTGCTGGATGTTGAAAATCTCCGCTCAACGCCCGCTCGACACTCGCCGCCCGCTCGACGCTCGCTCGAGCATGAGACACAATCCTCGCTCGAGCGTAGGTTCTCTCGCTCGAGCGTGTGTCTGCGTGCACCAAAAACCTGAGAGCTTGCAATCTACGCTCGAGCCAGCATCCCTTCGCTCGAGCGAAGCTCTGAACAAAAGATGGCCACTCGAGCGTGGAAGTCAAAATCTGAAATTTCTATATTTGCCTTCCAAGCTCAAACCAAGCATTCAACACCTCAAAACTCAACCTCTTGGGCCCATTTTCTGGAAAAACACTTTAAGCCCATAATATAACATGTTTTGAAGATCAATTTGTAAAATCAAATCCCAAGGGTGAGTCAATTGAACACCCTATTCAGATAAACTTCAAGAACAAAACTCGAACACAACATGCATGATCTCCTTTAAAATCCAACACTTCAAATCAAGATTAAATTGGCAATTTGATGGAAAAACATGATGAATCCATGGACTTCAACCAAAATGTAAACATGCATGTAAGAATTTCCATGAAAACAACCTCAAGACTTCAATATAAGGACATGCATGCATGAATTAGCTCACAATTCAACTCTTACAAATTAATTCTTGACTTTAAACTCTAATTGACCATGAACCATGCAAGGTACAACTTAAATTCACAATCAAGAAGATGAATCTTTACCTTAGGTCTAGAATTCAAGGTATACAAGCTCAATTATGCAATCTCTCTTCAATTTCTTCTAGTTCCCAAGCTAAATTTGATGAACTCGAGTTTTCTCCTCACTCTCTCTCTTTAACGGTTTTTGGGTCAAAAGATGAAGAAAGAAATGATGCATTAAGGTGTATGTATGATGAGCAACAAATGAGCCCACTCAAGGGCAATATTGAAAATAAAACCAACTACTGTAATTTAGCTTTATTTAATCTAATTTAATCATACCAAATCACATTTCAATTCAATCCACCATAAAATCACATAAATTCTACTTAACACAAAATATCAATCAATTTCAGATTCGGCTGCCGATAAGGCCTTCATTTCGCAATTTGAAATTAAAAACACGAACAGATCAATCTACGACAAACAGATAGAATGCAATTAAGATAACACACTTATGCAATAAATTCAAAATTTCAGTCTGATCAATTACTTATCATGTTCAGTCACAGTTTAGCAGTAATCAGAGGTGAGGGTTGTCACAGTGACATTTCGCACAAGTCTCGGGTTTCTTAAATTTTTCAAAAACATTTAGGTGGCGACTCTGTAATCTAGCAAAACAGTCCATTTTTGACATCTGATTCAAATATCGATTTTTCAAAAAGAATTGCCAGATTTGGGCTCTTTTTGTGTTTTTACTATTTCACATTGTACTTGTGAAATCAGATTCAGAATCATGGGAGTCCGAACTGTAGGGCTAGTCGTATCCGAAAGGGGCATGAAAAGCAAGCTACAATGAGCTACTGTTGAATGAAAACTCTTGTTCACTAATAATCAACTTGAATGCGTTGATTAACATGATCACTATTTGATAACAACTGCAAGCATTTTGATGAATCATACTGTGATAACAACTTGGATAAAGAGTTTTGTATAAAGAATTATGTATAACACAATTTATTTTCTTTTTTTGATTCCAATACAAAGTTTTTAGTTTTGGACTATTATGTGTATGGTAGTATAGGAATCAGACTGGAGTGTTCACCAAAAAAAAAAAATTAACTAAAACTTGAGACAGTAAACAAAAAGATTTCCAAGCTAAGAACTTTTGAATTAGTGTTTGCTTAGTTGAGAAAGAGGTTGTTATTTAAAAATGTGTCCAAATAGTTCTGAACTGTACCTTTCTATTATAGTTTGCTAATTGGGTTGTCTCATCACTATGTATAGATACATATCTGAGACAAGATCTTGAGAGAGATCCATTTATATAGACATAGTGATTTAAGAGACATACACGAATAGGAACAGATCTGAGATAGATTTACGCAAAAAAAAAAAAAAACATTTCATCAAATATGAAGCAAACAAGGAAACAATCACTGATTTTTGTGGATATTTCTGTCAATGACACCGTTGTTGTATGGTTTTGCACCGTCCTCATCGCCATCACCATGTGAGTCAATCCTTGTTGTTTAGCCAACGCCATGAATGCACAAGAGTAGGGTTTGGGGTGAGGAACAACCAAGGTTTTGAATGAATGGAGACAAAAAGATAGAATGAGAGAGGGCTGAGATATGAGAGATGAGACAGACGAAGGGTTGTGAAATGAAAGGACTCTCTAGATTATTCCTGAAATAAAAGAAAAATAATAAAGAAGTTGATAATGGTAACATCATCCACCAATATAACCATGCTAGGTGTGGCATCTTATTATTTTATTTATATATTTGGTCGGTCGGTCATTTTGATGGATGCGCATAAGTTGTAACTAGTACTGACCGCTAGTTTGAAATTTATAGGACACCAGAACCATCACCGACCATTTTTTATTTCGAAATTGACCACAGTCGATCAAGTTTGATCGAACCGGACCGGTGGGTCAATTTACACGGTTCCATGAACGGCCCTAATAGTTATATGTACCTTACATATACTCTCCTTAGTTGGTTATAACTCTTATTCCCCCATTATCTCTTGTTCAATTGCAAGCATCAAGTTCTTCACATACAACTGCTTCATAGCTGCAACTCAAGTTTGGTTTTCTAATTGATTGTGATTTCTCCAGTCTTACTGATATTATCATTAATGTTCCTAATAATCATATCAATTCGCCACATTTTTGTTTGGTTTTCTTTAATGGAAATTCTAATGAATTGCTATAGAATCTGATATGTTTTATAAAACAAAGTCACATGCATGTTTGATATGTTTTATAAATTTTGATTTCAAAGGTAGAAACTTGCAAAGCTTTTAAATTCTATACAACTTGTTTCTCTTCCCTTTCTCTATCCTCAACTCTCCCTTTCTTAAGGGGCTGCTTTTTTTAGTTGGGTTTTGTTTGGTTCACTGGAGTAAGATGGAATGAAATGAAATAATCAACTTGAATGCATTTATTAACATGATCACTAGTGATCATTTCCATTTCATTGTATTCCAATAAACCAAACAATACCACAATGTTTCAGCTTGCAATTCTAATAATTGAAAAAAGGTTTACCTTATTATCTATAGATGGATCATCAACAAAATGCGTATTAAACCAACTTGATGAATGATGGGACAGACTATGAATTTGAGGATGAACCTCTTGACCAAGGGAATCAATCTTTCCCAATCTTCTCTCAAATAGAAACTACTAAAAAATCACAACGAGATAGCAACTTCACTACAAAAGAAGATAGTATAATCATATTGGCTTGCCTTAATATTAGCTTAGATCCCGTGCATGAAAATGAACGAAAATCAAAGGGATATTGGTTAAGAGTGTGGGAGTACTTCCACTAGTTCAAAAAAAAAAAAAAAAATTAATCTATTTTTTAGATTGGTGATGCGAAAAAATTGTACAAATTGTATTTCTATTTGAACATTGTTGGCATAAGTTAAGAGATCAACCAAAATGATGAAAGGAATATAACATGAAGGAACAAAAACCAAAAAAGCGACGACTTCTGGCATTTGTTCTCCTTGTACACTAAATTCAATCAATTTAGGAGACAAGGATGCATTACATAATGACTATGTAGACTTGGAAAGACCACCTGATAGGAAGGCTAAAAAGGATCATCTGAATAAAAGGAAGAGCAAATATAGTGAAAATGACGGAGAAGGATCGCCTATTCTGATATTATTAGAAGAGTTAAAGGAAGATAAAAAGAAAATGAATGACAAGAAAATAGAAATGGATGAAAGATTCTATCTTCAAGAGCAAGAAAAGATTGATAATGAAAAAAAGAAGATGTGAATGGAACAATTGAATAAGGAAGAGCAAATAATGTTATTGGATATGAGTGCGATGTCTCCATTGCAAGCAGAATATATTCATCACCACCGAATAGAAATTCTCCAAAAAATGATTTAGTTCTTATGCTTTTGGCTTATTTTATTGTTGGGTTGATTCTCCAAGCATAACTATATTTTTTATTTACTTTATTTTAAAACTATGATGGAATTAATTTTTGAATGCTTGAACTAGGAGCAATTTAAGCGATTGAATTGTCTCCAATTGAACAATTCAGTTCGGCCCATTTATGGCTCATTTCGAGTCTGTCTCGATGATCCGAATCGTTTAATGTGTAAAACTCGTTGAGTATTTTATCTCTACAAAAAATCATGTTGATCACATATTGATAGTCACTTAATCAGTTCACATTTCTATTGACAATTTTTTAAAAATTATATTACCGTTGACAGAAATGTGAACTGATCAAGTAACTATTGATATATGATCAACGTGATTGTTTGCAGGGATGAAGTACTCAACAAGTTCTACACATTAAACGGTTTGGATTATTGATTTGGACTCCGTAGTGAGCTCACGGAACAACATGGTCCAATCTAATTAGGACTGGAGACAAACTAAGCATAATTTAATTACTAGGCTGAATGCTTTCTGAGTGCTCCAGTAATGTAAAAGCTTCCCATATGTTGGGCTAGAGTGCTGCTTATAGGGTAGATTTGCTAGTTACAGGACTTATTTGGTCCACATTATGGTTCATTTTGTTCTATTTTATTCTGGCTTCAGTTATCAGAAGTATGGAAATTTAGAAAACTTGCTGCAGAAGAGAGTTGATTTGCAGTTAAAATTTCGTAATGGAACAAAGATTTTATTTGAAATTTATTTATTTACTGAAAATGTGTAGTCGTATATTATAATTATTAGAAAAATTCTACTATACACATTCCTACCATATGCGCCCTTAAGTTTTGCCATTTTTTTCTTTAGTTGTGATCAATTTTTTTCTTTAGTTATGACCTTATTTTATTTATGACTTATGAGATATTAACTTATACCTTATATGTTATTTGGTTATAATTTTATTTTTTTTTTAGTTATAATTCAGAAAGTATGAAATTATACCATTTTTTTCTTTAATTATAAGGTGTATATGGTACACCTCATTTGAGGATGTATAACATAGTCTTTCCCTTATTATTAAACCAATTTCTTTTATTTGAGAGCTCATTTTATAATTCACATGCACAATCTTTTAAAAACATAATTAAAGGACACAAACTTATGTACGTATTAGTTTTTTTTTTTTTTAATTTTAATAATTGAGTGTTCAGATCAATTTACACGCACTTCAACTAATCTCAGGGAATCAATTCCATCACTTACTTGCAGGGTGCCCCATTTAAAGTAAGGGCAAATGTCGTGTATAGATATGACCTCAAAAAACTTATTATTACTAGTGGACACTAATTTTTATACACAATCTTTAATAATACATTTTTAAATATATTAAAAAATATTAAATATATTTTTGAAACATGTTAAAAAAATATTATCACAAATGCCACATTGACAACCATGCCAATACTTAGTGCAAATGTGGTATTCTATGAAAAATGTAGTAATATATAACATTTATTATTTTGGAAATTGAATAGTTAAATTGGTTTTTTTTTTAAGGTCCATAATATTACAATTTTAAGAAATAAAGGACACCACAAACTTTCTTACTACCTTAGGTCCCTCAAAAACACGCGCCTCTTCCCTCCAAAATTCTTGAACCAAAATATCCTTATGTTTTACATTAGTCCAACATCTTTCACTTTTTAAAAATTTTCAAAACTTAAAAATTCAATAGCTTTTGATTTAGATGTCCATTCTTAACAAAAAATTATATTTTTTGAATGCTCTTGTTGAGATCTATCAAACATGATCCATGATAAATATGAAATTCATAAAAAATAAAAGTAAAAATGGACAAAATTTCACTGGTTAGAAATCAACATGAAAGTAAATTTCTCTGACTATATTTGTAGAGAAATTTCAGAGAAAGTCAAATATGTTAGAGAAAATCAACATGTGAGTAAATTCCTCTAACTACATTTGCAGAGAAATTTTTTTTTAAAAAAAATCAATATGCAAGTCAATTTCTTTGACTACATTTGCAGAGAAATTTTGGAGAAAATCAAATGTGTTGTAAAAAATCAACATACAAGTAAATTTCTAGGACTACATTTGCTGAGAAATTTCAAAGAAAATCAACATGATAAAGAAATTTCAGATATAGATACAATGAAATTTCATATTGTAAGTGTGTGGTGGCCAAAAAGATCAACATGACAGAGAAGTTTCAGATATAAGTCCAATGAAATTTCAAAAAAAATTCTCTTTGTGAATAAATTTCTCTAATATGGGTCCAGTGAAATTTTACACAAATTTCTCTATAAAGAAAAATTCAGATTAATTTTACCTGGTATAAATCTAAAGAAATTTTAGCAGGTCCTCCAAATTCTCTGGTATAGGTCCAATGAAATTTCTCTAGTATAGGTCCAAAGAAATTTTACATAAATTTTACACAAATTTCTCCATGAAGAAAAATTCAAATTAATTTTACCTGGTATAGGTTCAAAGAAATTTCTGGTATAGGTCTAGTAAAATCTCTCAGGTATATAGGTCCAAAGAAATTTTATACAAATTTCTCTATGAAGAAAAATTTAGATTAATTTTACCTGGTATAAGTCCAGAGAAATTTCTGGTATAGGTCTAGTGAAATCTCTCTGATATAGGTTCAAAAAAATTTCAATAAGTCCTCCAAATTCCTCTAAATCCATGAGTTTATTTTTGTCCATGATCTCCTACTTCTTATTCTTCTGTAAATAGATTGATGACCCATCTTCATGGTAGTGGACGAGGTAAACAGGGTGGATATGGCCGCAAAGACGATAAAGGGAGGTTCGGAACTCACTATCGAATACATAGACAAGGCCAGCAGTAATGAAGTGGTCATCGGAATGAAAGGAAATGGAAGTGGCGGTGGTGGTGGCGGTGGTAATGGCAGTGTTAGAGAATAAGGAGATTGTGGATTTGGATTCTAGGATTTGGGAAGAGAAGATTATAAAGTGGTGGAGAGATCTAAATTTGTAGAGAAAGAAGAGAGAAGATAAATGAAAAGACGATATTGGAGTGGAAACCGACGATGGCGATGAAGCGGAAGGAGACGGAGGTGGCGGTGGTGGAAAGTGAGGAGATGGTGGATTTGGATTTTAGGGTTTGGAAAGAGAGAGATCAGAGAGATGGATGACAAAAAGAAGAGAGATCCAAAAATGTAGAGAGAAGAGTGAGAGTAAATTAATAATTTTTTTTGAATAAAATAAAAATTAAAAATGTAAAGGATCTTATCTAATAATAAAAAAATTGTGAACTTTTTCTACTGTCCATAGTTAGTGACTTTTCTAAAAAGAGGAGAAAGTGTATGATTTAAGCCCACATTAGTTAAAATAATTAAGGGGGAAAAAAAATCTAAAAGGGGTATAAAGTGTATGATTTAAGCCCATATTAGTTAAAACAAGTGAACAATGAGCTCCCAATTTTCCCACTTGTTTACAAATAATTAAAAGGGTGCTTACGTGTAGATCTTAATAAATAGATTTATTGTCTAATAAGTCATATAAAAAAAAATTATCATAAAAAAAGTTACTAATTATAAATTTTAGTAACAATTTATAAAAATCATAATAAAAAAAGTCACTAAATTTATCACCCACTCTCTTTTTCAATAGAGTAACAAAATAAAAAAAGTAGCCATCTCATATGGTGTGTAGCAGTTGTTGGTATTTCTATTCGTTTCTTGGTGCTTGGTTGCATTCCTTTCTGGTCTTTTTCTCCACCCTTTCTTTTTTTTTTTTTTTGTTGGCTTCTTGTTCAACACTCTCTCTCTCTCTCGGGATGTTGATTTTGACTTTTTGATTATTTTTACTTAGAATTAAAAAGGGAATAGATTTTTTTTTTTTTTTTTTTGACTATTTTTACTTTTGTAAGAAAAAGAATAAAATGATTATCAATTAATATGATGTTTTATTTATTGGACTAAAAAATTTATTTTATCTTTTTATAATTAAAATAATCAAAAAAAAAATTAAAAAACCTAACGTGTCAAATGAATGCTATATCTATTATATGCTAAACGTGTGGCACTAACACATTCCTTAAAAAGATAATCAAATAGTAATATTAATAATGCTTTCTAATCCAGTATCATTGATCCAAATCCAAGTGTACCTAATCAAAACAAAGGCTCAACTTCTTTCAAAGCTATCGATGTTCATTGCTTGCCATTTTAAGGTAAACAGTAATTAATTGCTTATTAGATTCTTGTAACTTTAGTTGATGTTGATTACTAAACAGTGATCAAGCACCTTCTACACCTTAATGTGAATTGGAAGCCTATGATGGTGCAAGAGCATCTCCATTAGAAGTGTTAAAATTAGTTTGTATTAACTGATAGAAAGTGACAAAGTTTAGCTTAGGATAATTTAAAAGTTAGTTAAAAATTAATTTTTAACTTTTAATTTATTTTGAATTATATTACCTTCCACATTTTTTATACACAAAAAAATAAAAAATTAAAAAATCAAAAATCAAAAAATTAATTTTTAACAAACTTTTTAAATCATCCCTCAATTATTGAGTGGGTAGGTGCTCCAATAAAAACTTAAAGTAGATAATATGTGTGTAAAGTAAAAATGGAGTGCGCTATGCATGTTATTTAAATAATAAATATATTTTTAATAAAATTTAAGATTTTAAGTTTAAAATTTATATACAGTGCATATAATAATTTTTAATTTTTTAACATATGTAAAATTGTCACGTGACATAAAGGAGGAGGAGAAGATTTTACTAAATCAATTTAGACTTCTACTTAATAATAGTATTAAGGGAGAAAAAAAATCTAGTACCGTGGTTGGAGTTGCTTTTGGACCTAATAGTCTCCCTCCTCTCTCTTTTTCCCTTCATAAAAATTAATCGATATTTGAAATTCGACCCCGTTCCACCCATTCAATCTTCCATGGACGCCCCTCCACCTTCTCCCAAACCCCTCCACTCCCCTACCGTCGCCTCCACCGACGCACCCCCCACCGCCGCCTCCGCCGTCGCCGTCGATTCCAATTCAACGGCCGAAATCCTGCCCCCATCAAAACCCACCGTCAACGGCGGCAAATCCATCACCATCAAAACCAAGAAGAACCAGAAGAAGAAGAAGAAGAAGCTCTATATGGATGGTTCTGAAGCAACATCGTCTTCAACCTCGTCGGTTTGTTCTACCTCGCATTCTATACAGAGAGGGGTACGCGTTGCGACTAAGCAACGAAACCCTAGAGTCTTGATCGCTTCGGCTCGGCAAAAGGAATGCGATGTGGAGGCCTTGGCTCTCCCTCTCGGAATGTCGATTGCTGCTGTTGTTGCTCAGGTACGATCGATTTCATTGCTTGTCATTGTGGAAAACTAAAATCAGATTTTTGGGGAAAAGCCTTTTCCTGGTAAAAAAAAAAAAAAAAAATCGGATTTTTTTTCCTCTTTTGAGAGAGATTTAATTCTAGAAGACTTTGGATTGTATGTAACTGATTTTTGACTGTTTGGGTTTGGTTGGAGTTTTATGTTTCTTGATTTTTTTGGGTACAATTTTGAATCTTGGTAATGATTTAGATTGTCAAATATATTGTTTTTCTATCAAGTTGTTGATATATAACAAGCTAATGATCATGGTTAATAAGTAAAATTAGTGAAGAAACAAATGTTATTAAGGCTTGTGCATCACGGTCCGAGTAGTACGTCTCAGGTGTAAATTGTACGCCTTTTGCGCATCAGCATATCAGGAGTATACATATAGAGAGAGTTTGACTTGAGTTGTTGTTAAACTAGTCTAATGCATGGCTTAAACATTTAATAAATAAATGAAACTACAAAAAAATACAAAGGTCACTGCGAAGTTGGATAATTGAAAATAAAGTATGTTGGTTTCACCTTTGATGAGGGCAAATTTTTTTATCTGTAGTGAAATGTTTGATGAGTAGAGGAAAAAAGTATTTACATATTTAGGTGATATGGTTGAAATTAACAAATATATTTTTCCCTATTATATTTTCTAATGTTTTATTAAAATCTTGTAGATAATATTTCATTTTTGTGTTTATATTTTGGAATACCACATTAATTTATTTCATTGAGCACCCTTTTCTCAAAGTTTTCTATTTATTTTATGATATTATGGGTATTTATTTTTTTAAAAGAAAAAATAATGAGAATTCATGCATATAGGTAACATGGACCTATGTTTTAGAAGGGGGTGGATTGGAAAACAAATCTATTGCTGTAGTGGTCCGAAATCTAACTTTAGTCATCCGTCTAATTAATAACCTTGTGAAATTAAAAAATTAAACATTAATAGATTTGTTAGATATTAACATTCTATATGGCCCTGTTTGGCAAGCCGATTTTTGGTTTTTTTTTTTTTGACTAAAATCCACAAAAAGACAAAATAGGTTAAAATAGCCAATAAAACAACCTATAGTCATTTCACTTTTTCTCTCACAAACATCACATCCAACTACAAAAAAATTTAACCCTCTTCCTAAATATACAAATTTTAGCCTACTAAAATAGACAAAAACTAAAATAACCTACTAAAATAGCCAATTTCCCGAACGAGGCATGGTTTCATTAACAAACATCTGTTGTTCAAGGGTCGTTCTACAATACCAACCTCTTTTTGTGTGTGTACCATATGCAAATTATGATAATTTTTTATATTGATACTGCAAATGTCATAACTAAGTCACTTTCAATCATAACTGAGAGACACACAATGAGTCATAACCAAATACCACTCGTTAGATTTAGGGTTTCTCCTATAATTTTGTTGTATTTGTAATAAAAATGAAGAGACTCTACATGAATCTTAAGTCTCGTGCATTTGGTTGCCCTGACATGCCACCTCATGCATTCAACCTTCCAACTTGCATTTGCATGGGAGTGAAGGATCAGAGCATGTCCATCACCTTCTGGCATGGGTGAGTCTAATGTCTGAGGCTAAGGCTAAAGATTTTTTTTTTTATCCTTGCTCAAAGCAAGCCTTGCAACATTAACTTTTAAAGATCTTGTCAAGCAATTCCCTCATTCACTATCGTGCAACTTTTCAAAGTGACCCTTTTGTTTGATTTTTCTGTTGGAAATTAATTAATATTATGTGAGAACTTGAACTGTGAAAATAATTATAACAATTAGATTTCCAGTCACAGGTGAGTGTGATATGTGAGGGTAAGGCTAAAGGGTTTTTCTTATCCTTGTTCAAAGCAGGCCTCATGACATTAGCTTTAAAGATCATGACAAGAAATTCCTTTTTTTTCACTATCATGAAACTTTCCAGAATGACACAGGGCTACTTGTTCAGTGATTAAACTCCTCATATCAACCTTGAGGTTGTAGGTGCAAACTTGAGGGCAGCCACTTTGTGCAAATTATGCCAAAGGTTAGGTTTGCACTCAATTCTATTCCTCCCAGACCCCCATCTATTGGGAACTAAACTGGGTGTTTTTTTTTTTTATATACTTGCCAACATCCAATAGAAGCATGGGTGACTTTTGTTGTTTTTTAAGATTAACATTTGTAGCTTTTGGGTAATACATGGATGTGGTGCATATGGATCACAGGTCCTGGAAAGAAAGTATGCTACTAGGGAAACAATGGCTGTTGATCACCTTTCTAAGGTACTTCTCTACTTCTTTTTAGACCAACATGTGTTTTGAAATTATACTCCCACAAATGGATCCACCCAGCCACAGATGAAAGTCCTCCATCAATGTGTTATTTCTTGGCATGGCACACCCATTTTCACATATGGTGAAATTTCCCAGTGGGTAATTTTTTTCAACTATGGATCATCCAAATGTTGCTCCACTTGGATTGATAAAACAACTTTCATTATTTCATTTGCACTTTTTTGCCAGCTTTATCTTGCACTCCAAAAGAAATGTGTGCTGATTGTTGTTATTCAATTACTCTCTTGCAGATCTGCTCTTTGGCTGTCAGAGAATCTTTAGCCAATGTAAGCCAGACCTCAACTGTTGACTCATCTTTTGACTGGTTGTCAAGTTAAGTTTTTTCTTGTAGTTGATATTGCTCAACACCACTGAAGATGTTAACCTAGAATTTATGAAGTTATTGTTTTGATTGGATGTGTGGAAACAGGTATTTGGGGACAACAAGTTTGAATTGTTTGTGAGGAACTTTGAGAAATCATTCCGGAGC
The DNA here is from genome assembly GCA_025200525.1 of Camellia lanceoleosa. Taxonomy (NCBI): domain Eukaryota; kingdom Viridiplantae; phylum Streptophyta; class Magnoliopsida; order Ericales; family Theaceae; genus Camellia; species Camellia lanceoleosa. Next base: position 241,909 of record JANUSC010000286.1, on the reverse strand, counting down.
ACCTTGATGACTCTTAGATTAATCAATGAATCTTCTCAATACACTGGAGAACACCCAAGATATTCAAACAAAGAAAATGACTATTTAGATGTGATTCCTCCAATGTCTCTCAACAAAGAACATGGTTTCTCTTGCAGTTCTAGCATAAAAGCTTGTCATTCAGAAGAAGCTGAGGAGCATTTTGGCACTCTTGAAGAGAGAGAACAAAATATGCAAATTGATTCAAAGACTCGGGAGCTGGTTTTGCATGGTGGGGGAATAAACCGACAGTTGTCCTGTGTTTCTTCTTTCACAAATCGATCTGTAATTAACCAGTCTGTGTTTAGCACCCTTGAAAAATCTGTCATTGAACAAACTCGTTCTAACGACCTCAAGGCATTTGAGATTGGTCTCATCACGAAAAAATTACAACTGAAAGAGAAACAGCTTTCTCTTAACTCTGATTTAAATTTCTTGGAGAGGTGCAAATTATCTATGGGTATTTCAAAGGCATCATTTAAAGCTGAGAAATTCAAAAATGAATTAGAAGAAACAAGACATGCTGTGCTGCTTAAAACGTGCATAGACTGTCTTGTTGCTGGTTTGCTCATCATGTTGGCCTCAGTTGCATATGGAGCTTATGTTTATTCACATAACAGGCTAACTGAAGCTACCGCATCCTGTACGCCTTCTGAGGTAAAGACTAAGGGGCTGTATGTATTCTTGTTCTGGATTTCATTGATCAAACTCTTCTCTCAAAGTCTGCAGTTTTACTTTTGATTTGACTTCTTTTAAAAGATGTTCTTATCTGCACACCAACAGTTTTTTTAAGTTAATATACAGCATCATATGTTTTTAGATTAGATTTTCTGACAGTTCAATTAGAAATCTCGCCAGGACCATCAACTAACTGCTGCTTTTGAACCATGCCCACAATAGAGGTAGTCTTCTCTGTAAATCGGGAAGAATTCTTCGAACAGACAGATTGGAGGAATACTTGAGTTGGTCCTTCTATACTTTCTACCACAGGATATCCTATTTTTGAGCTTACAGTTCAATTTGACAATTCACCTGCTTTTCAAGATCCAAAATATTGATGAATCTAATTAAAATATTTTACAGCCAAAATTATGGGGAAAAAATAATAATAATTGAATAAAGGGTAAATTACGCTAATCTCCTCCAAGATTTGGAGAAAATACAGTAAGCCCTACAAGTTTTTGGCATAATTATATCAGGCTCTCTTAATGTTTTAATTCACATAACACTTGGCTAGCTTCCGTTTCATTAGTAATTTGATAGCTATATATGGGTGGAAAAGTGATGTTGTCATCTCTTTTATACTGAAATATATATATATATATAGATTCTACCTTGTTTATCTTTGTGTTTGTACATAACTAAAATGGAGGTCGGTATAATTATGCCAAAACCGTGGGGTTGGTTGTATTTTCTCCAAACCTCGGGAGGTTAGTATAATTTACAGTTGAATAAAATATATAATGAATTGTTACTATCCTTTACCGCGTTTTTATGATTTGATATAATTTTCTTTGTTATTGAAACCTGAAAGTTGGGAGAAAAGAATCAATTTTCAAAAAGGTTGGAGGTGGTTCTTAGTTGCCAAACTTGAGTTTTTGGTTGTTTTTGCTACTATTATCCATCATGCATAATTGATTCTTTTGCTGCTCTACTCCTTTTCTGTATTTAGGTGATAAGTGTTCTTATTAGGATTGGTTCTATTTCAGAGGTCCAAGTCTTGGTGGGGGGTCCCAAACCCCATGGCATCTGTCAATTCAGGACTGCGAATCCTGTGGTGTCAGGTTCAAGTTGTCAGCCGTATGCTATTTGGCATGTTAATGATCTTGGCAATTGTGTATTTACTTCTCCAGCGTTCTGCGATGTCTACGCAGACAATGCCGATTACCTTCATTCTCTTGCTAGTATTTGCCTGTGGTTTTGCAGGCAAGCTTTGCATAGACACAATGGGGGGAAGTGGATATCATTGGCTCTTGTATTGGGAAGTTCTATGCTTTTTGCATTTATTTTCAAATGTTTGGACCTCGGCTTTGTTCCTTATTCTTCATGGTCCCATCACCGTGTGTCAAGGGCCAAACAGCAGTACAATAGTTCCTTATTGGATCAGGCGATTTTTGTTCTATGCCACCATGCTTCTGTTTCTACCATTGCTATGTGGTCTTGTGCCTTTTGCAAGTCCTGTGGAGTGGAAAGATCACTTCTCATCAAGGGTGATAGATTTCTTGCAAAGTACCAGTGATTGAAACTGAAGCCGGTGTGGTAAGAAGAGCCTACTGCATTTTACATCAAGTCAAAGGTATTCTCTTCGCTCTCGACTATTAGTAGTTTTTTTTTTTTTTTTTTTTCTGTACTACTACTCAGATGAATGTAGTGTATTTGGCAAACACAAGAACACAGGTGTGTTGACTCGGGCGATTGTTCTAATTTTATTTATCAAGTAATATTATTACCTTTCCTCAATTTGTCTGTTATTTTGGGGTTTTCTTGTTAAGGGGAAATGAAATAGAGCTGGGTTCCGAGTTTGTACTTGATTTGTATTGTAACATTAAGTTATACTATAAGCTGAATACATTGACACAATTTATGTAACTTCGCACCTTGTACTTTGCACATTACTGTTTTTGTTTTATTTTTAGCAGTGTTGATCCTGTTGAAATGACAATGGTTGTTGATTCAGTTGAAATGGCAATGGTTTTCACAAGCATATGATTCAGTCCGACCTGTATTTTAAGCTGGTGGTCATGTGCGTGGTTGTTAGAATTGTATGATTCACAATTTGATTCAATTCCTTGGGATTGCATGGAATGCTTCAGTTCCTCACAAATTGATTCATATGATACTGAAATTTAACCAAAACAATTCAAATCGTGTTGTTGAATCGAAAATTGAGGGAATTGTGCTATTCAAATTGTGATTCACTATTTTGGCATTTGACAACAATAGTTGTGTTGTGCTTCCCCCACAATCCTCTTTTTAGTTGAATTTTATTGATCTATGAGCAACAATTTATTGGTTGTTTAGCCAGGCATTGGTAAATAACAAACATGAAAGAAATTTACCGGAAGATTTGCTGAGAATGTCTACAAATTCCTTGGATTTGTTGAGAAAAAGGGAGAGTAAGATGCGAAAGACTAAATTTAGTAGTTTACACTTTGAATCATATTGTTAAAAATTGGCAACTCTATGGGAGGTAAGATTGCATATAAGCTGAACCGAGCTGAATTTTAATATGTTTGGACTTGTTTATTAAAACTTTATCGAACTTGCATTCGAGTTTAATAAAAATTTAACAAACTGAACTCAAGTCCAATTGGCTTAAGCTTGACTCTGAGTTTGAACTTGTTCATGAGCCTGAACGTGCCAAAAAATTTATAAATTTATACTCAAATATGAGTCTAAAGTTACAATTAAAATTTTGATTATACAATTATATATATATACAATATATATAAACATACTAAAAAAAAAAAAAATCAATCTTTTACCAAAATAATAATATCTACTATCTATAGTTAAATATTATTTACATTTATATTTTTTAAATATATAAATAATATATTTATCTTATTTTTTATACATATTTTTATATTATTTAATATATAAATAATAAATATTAAATGAGTCAACTAACAAACCAGACTTATATGAGTCGAGCTTTAAAATGTTTGAAATTGTTTATTAAAAATTTCACAAGCTCAAGCTCGAACTCGAACGCAAAACAATTAACGAATCAAGTTCAAACGAGTTTTTACCGAACCAAACTCTAACCTATTCACAAACGGCTCTGTTCATTTGCAACTCTCATGGGAGGACAACATTTGGACCTCCTTAGCTATTGAGTTCATTTAACTCTCTTCTCTTGGCAAGGAACATTAACTCTTCAATTTTCACAGATCACTTTCTATTAGTTAACTCATCATTTTTAATTTGAATATATCAATTTTCAAACAAATTTATAATTAAAAATCAGATTCCAAACTATGTTTTAGATCCAAAGTGAATTTTCAAATCATGTAATTTTATTCAAAAGTTAATGTCCAAATAAATAAAGCTCATAACTATTTTCAATACAGATTTTGAAAGACAAATTTCAATTGTTTACATTGTTACATATTTTCCTTATTATCTATGTGCAAATATTTCTGTATTTACACACTCGCTGCATTCAGATCTCATAAAAATCACAAATTGGCCCACTATTTCATCACTATTTTGGATCCGAATCCTTTCTAAAACTTTCTTCATCCAGTAATTGATCCAAAGGACCCAATTCTGGATGAAGAAAATACTGGAGAAGATCATCACTATTTTACCTGACATTGGGTTTCATCGAAAGCGTATGCATTTCTTTCATGTTTTTCCTTTACCAATAATTTTCAAACCGAAGTAAAACAAAACCCTAATAATTTCCTTTCCATGTTCCAAACAGAGCCTAACAACTACACAATGACAGCATACTTTATGCCAACTTTGGCTTAACTTCTCCTGGCCTGCACCAATATAACTGACATGATTGCAAATCCAAAGCTTATTCAGAGCATACATATCCAAAATTCCAAAAGCATAATGGGCACAAAATGATACTCAGCATATATATGAGATATATAATCCCCCACAAAGGATCTTAAAATGATTCAATAAACTAATTTTCCCATTCATAATGTTGTAGAACTGAACTCCCAATATTACACAACTAAGGTCTCTTTTTTCCGGGCAAAAAGAAAATTACAGAACGAAGGTATTGCAACAACGAAAAAAAAAATTTACTGAGGAAGATTAAACCAAACTAAACTGATAATTCCCAACTACTGATCATGCCAAATAAACAGTTCCCAAAATTGGATGCCTCGGCATTGTATCCTACAAATATCCGATGGTATTAAGACCACTTTATTATTCTCTTTATCTATTCTTTCTTCCTCTAATGATTCTAAAAACTACGGGTTTACATTTAGAAGATGAACCAAATCAATAACCTCAGGCTGGGTTCTTCTGAATCCCAAATGAGAAAATTAGTTTTCTCCTCAAGTATAGGATATATGAGCTGCATACAATTGGTCCTCAGCATCGAATCACAGAACTTTATGAGCCTTCCCGTAATATCTGTTTATAAATGGAGACTGCAAAGCCAAATACCAAAAAAATTCAAACAGTGAAAAGGCCAAAAAGAGTAGCTAGTCCAAAGATGTAGCACTGTAAACAAAATTGCCTTCCATCCCTAGAAATGTGTCCCAATAACTACCTGATGCACGAGTGATAGAGACCTGTATACAAATCTTAGAAACAAAAAAACAAAAAAAGAGCTTTGCAAACTGATTAGTGGCTTGAGTTAAATATTTTGAAGATTAAACACTTTAAATCCTAGAACCTGTAGAATAACAGAAAGCTAAAGACTCTCAATCCCCATTCAAATGAAACCTATGTTCAAGGTGCCGTCAAAAATTTCTAGTCCTGCTTAACGTCATAATCCATTAAAAGGCAAAAGCATAAACATAAGCACTCCATTAGATTCAAGCTAAAAATTATGTCAAACTTTTTACAGGTAAATATTTATTGTATTTTCGGCGTTTGGCTACCACATTACAAACAAATGTTTTTACTAAAGCATATAATCAAACAGCTGATAAGCATAAAAATACAATTTGAAAAACAAAAAGGAACAACCATTGAATATGTCACGGGTAATGGAGGGTAATTGCAGAGAATTTTTTGCTCTGTTTGGTTCCATTCCAAAATCATAATTCCACCCTCATATTCCAACCCTCTTTTTTATTATAGTTTTCAAAATATGATTCCAAATCACATTTCAAAACATGTTTGGTAACAAAAGAGTTTTTGAATTTTTGAGTCTACTCGGTTGTCCGTCCAGACATTCTCCCAGACAGTTTTTGAATTTTTGGGTCTACAAATTGACCGGAACAGTTTTTTTTTTTTTTTTTTTTTTTTTTTTTTTTTTTTTTTTTTTCACCTATTAAAAAAAATTAGGGTCCGTTTGGTTTAATTTTAAAATTATTGGAGTGTCGAGTTGTGTTTTGAATTTTGAGTTTTTGAATTATGATTTAAAAAGAGAATTTGTTTGGTTATGCGTTTTGAAAATAATTTCAGGATGATTTGTAATTTTTTTTAATTTATTAATTGGTTGATGCATAGAATGTGAGAGAAGAGAAAAAAACGATTGATTGATTGATCAATAATAATAATAATAAATAATAAAAAAAGAGAGAGAAAGAAGAGAGGAGTTTTAAAAATAATTTTGAATTATATTTTAAAAATATGTTTGGTTAATATGTTTCATCCAAATCATGATTTAAAAACAAAGTTGAGTTTTGAAAATAAACCAAACGCTACCTTGTATTTGTTTTTTATATTTTTTAAATATAGAAATTTTTTTTAAAAAAACCAAAATGACAAATTATTTGGCCATTTATTTGAAATTAACAAAAAAAACAATTTAAATAAAAATTAATTTGTCAAAGTAATTTTTTTTTTTTTTTTAAATTACAATCAAATACACAATCAAAAGTAATTTTAAAGCACCAAGTGAACATTTTTTTTTTAACAAAAAATAATATATATTTTGTAATATTTTAAATAAAAAAATATTTTCGAAATTTTTTGAATTTTTTAAATAAAAAAATTATTTTTTCAATAATTATTTTTTTGAATTTAATTTAGAAAAAAAATTTTGGTTATAAGTTTTGAATAAAATTTTCAATAGAATTTTAAGTTGTGTATTTGGTTATGAATTATAAGATTTTTAATTAAGTTTTCAAAACTCATAACCAAACAAATTTTCTCTTTTCAAATCATGATTCAACAACTCACAAACTCAAAATCAATGTTTTCAAACCTGGACCGGACCGGCCGGTCAAATTGGGAACCGAGCCTTGTTTCGGTCCGGTCAACCCCCTAAACCCGGAATGGGAGCAAAACCGATGACCCAGACCAAGTCGGGAGGGTCGGCCCATTTTTTTTTTATTATTCCCGACTCTTTTTTTTTTTTTTTTTAAATTCTTTTCTTTCTTATATATATATATATATATTTCTAAATTTTGACTAAAAATTCTTATTTCAAGAGTCTCCTCCCATAAGAAAGAATCTCATTGAACCCGGAATGGGAGCAAAACCGATGACCCAGACCAAGTCGGGAGGGTCGGCCCATTTTTTTTTTTATTATTCCCGACTCTTTTTTTTTTTTTTTTAAATTCTTTTCTTTCTTATATATATATATATATTTCTAAATTTTGACTAAAAATTCTTATTTCAAGAGTCTCCTCCCATAAGAAAGAATCTCATTGAAAACTTGAGAAGATTATAAAAGTCTATTCCTATTTATAGGAAAAGAATTTCCAAAGAGAATCTACAAAATTCTTTGTGAGATTCAATCAAATTATTTGAAACATATTGATTGGAGAGTTGAAAAAAATTTTTCCCTCCAAAATTAAATCTAACATTCAATCAAATTGTTTGGAAGGAATGTTTAAAAATTTTAATTTCTTTAAAATAAGTGACTCTTTTTTTATCAATTATGACTTTATTAAATATTATTAATAAATACTATACAACATTTTTTATTTTTATTTGATTATTTATATATATTTTTATTTATTTATTTATAATTTATAGTAATAGTTTTAAATTATATAATATTAATTATGACGTCACAGTTCGATCGCTTTGACCCAACGGTTGAACCGGTAACCCGTCCACCTGATCCCTTTTCCGATTCGCTCACCGGTCCGATTTTAAAAACATAGCTCAAAATACAACTAAATTCTCATATCATAATTCTAAAACTAAACCAAACGCTACCTTTGTTTTCTCTTTTTAGTTTGGGGCTCAAATTGAACATTGGAACAATAGAAACTATCTGATCCAAAGTATATCTATCTATGAGGATGGTTTTCAAGATGAAGAACATCTGACTTTGATAACTGCACAATATAAGGTACCAACAAGATTATGAGAAAGCTATAAATTAAACAGGAATAGCACTTCTGAGAAATGCTCCACATATCATGTGAACAGGACAAGACTAATCAAAGTATAGGCATACAAGTAACTATACAAGTACCGTGTAACAGGAACTCAAAACCCACGTCTTGTATCTCGTCTTGTATCTAGATGAGCAATTCATCTAAAACGCAAAAATTTGGACCAGGAAATAAACAGCAGCAAGTAATAGTACAGGTAGTGGAAAAAAATAAAGGCTGTCAAGTTAAAACAGCAAGGAAATTATTACTCCCAGTAACAAGTAGCAACAACACCAATGCAAGGAAAATAATTTTTGCGTCTCCTCAATCTAAAGATAATAACAGATTATGGAAAAAAAAAAAAAAACCCATATCAAAACAAGAGATTTGGTGCTTCCCATGTCTGGATAGAAAGGAAACAATTGGCAAGTCTCTGGCCACTGCCTAAAACACAGCAATAGAGGGGTTGAAGGGTGTATCATAAGGTTGACTCCTCAAAATCTAAGCCCTGTTTTCAGAGCTACAATTCTTATCTAAGTTCTCAACAAAAAAACTGCTCACCAAAATTCGTACCCCCTATCGTATATATCCAAAATTTCTGGGATAAATCACTACAAAATATTGCACATAACCCCACTAAAAGCTAAGATAATTATCTAACACTGCAAGAATAACAGTTCTCACACAAAAGACCCAACCTTACCTTGTAAGTGTATTAACAATTACATAGCCCTTCCCTGCTAGGAAGAACTCACCTTCCCACGCAAGTTGCCATCTTTGCAACATGCACTTCTCAATGCCGATCACACAAAATTCTTTTTGTTTATCCACGGCTTATCATAATCAGGTTTTCCCACTCACTTAACAAGATATCCAAAGTAGGTAGTAGCTCTATTCTTGACTTTCGCACTTGAATTGCATTTTCAACCTTGTCTTCCTCTCAATGAAAAATTTTAGTATCTCATTTTATCCATCTTCCGTATCACTCCACAACCACTACAAAACTACAAAGATCTAACGCATTCTCTCATGTGGCAGAAAATGAACCAATCATATGTATATACGATTGTAAATGGAAATGAAGTGGTGTGTTCATGGTTAAGGTAGGGCTACTTTTATCATTATGTCGATATGGGTTCTAATTTTAACCCAACTAAGCCAAAGTTGAGTTTTCTTTCCAGTCCTTTTGTAGAAGTAATTATTTTTTTCCAAAGCCTTATAGTCAACAAAAGAGGCTTTTCTTGGTAGCAAGTTTTGTCCCAAGAAATTTCACATTTGCCCTATAGATCCACCCTAACAAGGGGTTTTGCATTTGAAGACTTGTGTTTGACAAGTCAACCTCGGAGCTCCTTCCAATACCACTATATTCTGCACAAGGAGAGCATCAGTGTTTTTAAAGGCTCAAGGCGCACCAAGGCATTGAAGGTATCTTGGGGCCTAGGCGCAAGGCGAGGCGTAGGCTTTATTAAAGCAAGGTGCACAATCTTTGTAAAAAATAGATAAATTAACATAGACTAATGATTCATAATGTAATGTGTGATGTCATGAATTAATTATTTGTATTTTTTTTTTTTTTTTTTTGTAACAGAGACTCAAAACAAAGACAATGACAATTGCAAAAAAAAAAAAAGAAACATACACACAAGCATGGAAGAGAAGCCAAAAAGAAAAACAAAGAAGAAAAAGAAGACACGTGCTTGCTTATACAAACTGTTGCTATTCTCATTTTTGCACTATTGCATGTATGAAGCAAAAAAAGAAAACTGAGAAGCAAGAAAAATAAAATAAATAAAAAAAGACAGGAAAAAAAAAAAAACAAACCAATAGCAAATAGCAAAGAACTCTGCACAGCAAGAAGAGAGAGAGAGAGAGACTCAGTCTAAGAAGCAACGAAAAAAAACAAAGAGCGAAGAAGAAGAAGAAGAGAGAGAGAGAGAGTCAAGACTCCAAGTCAAAGAAACAAAAAAAAAAAAAAAAAAAAAAAAGATAGAGCAAAGTCTAAGAAGAACAACAACAACAACTCACCTGGTCCTAGACGAACCGAAGGGAAGAGAGAGAGAGAGAGAGAGACATGGCAAGCTTTCGAGCAAATACGAATGGAAATTAGGGCATTTCTATCGATTTGGGGTTGGGTACTCTCGCATATAGCTCAGAGTTGTAATCCTTTGTGATTCGAGCCTTTAAAAGCACGATTTAAGCCATTAGATTCATTCAGAGATCCAAAAACAAAAGTCGCGCCCAGGCGTGTGACTTGCGCCTTTTCTTGCCTCAACAAGTCACGCATAAGGCGCACGCCTCTTTCAAGTTGCCTCGCCTTGGGTACCTGCAGGTGCAATTGTTGCGCCTTGCTGCTCCTTAAGCCTAAGCGCGCCTTTCACAACACTGGGCAGCACTTTGTTGATGTACTGTTTTTTCCCCAATTCAAACGTGGAAACTACCAAATTTCATGTACTTCCTTAGACATAAAGGAGACTTTTGGTTTATGTTCCTAATTGGTTCCAGCTTTTGTCCCCCAATGAAATATTGTTCTGGGCTCATTAATCTCTATTATTTATTTATATCACAACCTACTCTATTGCTGCTTGATACTTGCATCAAATAGAATATTGTTCTCTAAGACCCTAGCAAACAAAAGACCCCAAAACACTCAACTAAAAAGACCACCTTGCTACAGTTATCCATTTATTCTTTCGTAAACTTAAATATTCTAAGTTTACAATCACTTGTTCTTATTAAAATTAGTTATATATTTTTATACATGTACACATGTACATATGTGTTTACAATTTCCACGAAGGTGCCTGATAAAATAATAAATTAGCCAATGTTTAAACTATCCAAGTGACGTTACAATTTACAGGTAAAGCAACTTGTATATTGACCATGAAACAAAACGGTTTGGTTGCTTCAATAGAAATAATTGCTACAATAATTCCAAACAACAAAAAAGAGAATAGTTTCGTCTAACCTAAGAGATTTTATTGTGATTTTTATAGCATTGATTGTCTCTATTCGGTTATCCTGATTCTTGGTAATAAAATTGATATTTTCCTTTAGCATATCATAATTGAAGAAAGCATTAGCCATCAAGAAAAGGATTACATAATAATTGTTTTTTTCATGGAAAACTAAACAAGAAGTTAGTTCTTTCTATATTTTTTTCTGGGTTCAAGTTGAGGCTTTGCATATGTTTGTGTGCAGTAGTGGTACTCTGTTTACTGAAATGCGCTATGATATCAACTACAAAAACTCCCAATAACTTGCTCTTCATAAAACCAAGACTTTTTTTTTTTTTTGCTAAGCACTTAGGCTCATATGAAATAATACTCCTCAATAAATGGACACTCCTAAAAGCCTCTCCATGATAAATTATAATAGTAAGTAGTAAATAACTACTACAAGACCTTAACTATCATCTAAAATTCCAAGCCTAGTGATTGTGTAGCACCACTTTGTGGTGTGAGGTTGTGGGTTTGTAGTTGCTTATTTCTTCTCAAGTTTGGGCTAGTAGTGGTTGTTGGGCTTGGTGATTGTGTTGGCATTCTAGCTCTTGTTGGGCTAGTAGTCAATTTGATGTAATACTTCTTATATTTGTAATTAATTACTCTCATAACGATTGACCAAAAAAACCAAAAAGGGAAGTTGCATACCATTCAGGCAGATCTGGACTTGATCATATAACAATATATCAAACAACACAACATGGATTAATCATAGATACATGGATCAAAACAAATTGAATATGAAAGATTAAGCATGATATAGAAGGGTTGATAAAGATTTTACCTTGACATTGGAGACATCAGGAGTGTCAGGCGTTGGCATGGGATAGAACTTGTAAAACATCATACTCTGGAATGCAGCCTTTGTGTCCTCACTCATTTCTTCTAATGCTTTCTTCCGTGCTTCCCTTGCCTATAAGAGAGAATTGCAACACTAAATCATACGAAGATTGGATGATTTTATTAAAAATCATTTGTCACAAACAGAGTTTCAAATGAAATACCTCACGATTAGCTCGTCTCCCTTCACGAACCTTCTCCTTCACAAAATCCTGAGAAGGAAAAATATTTGAAAAATAATTATAAAACTCAGATAATGGTTTCCTAACATGGAAAATATAAGTTGGTAGGAGTAAAGTTCACCTTAAAAGCATCCTTCTGATCTTCAGACAACTCTTCCTCCTCAATGAGCTTATCAGTAAATTCCTAGACATTGACAGCTTTCAATTTAGTACAAGAGATGAACTCATTTTCATTGTGGATATATTACATTTAGTACATATGCTAACATATCATTAAACACAGAGAGGACATATGTCAGCCTTCTAATGATCACAAAAATAGCAAGTTTAAATAATTTTATCGCAAAAACAAGAAATCAGCTCCACCATTGGTGGTTAAGGGAAAAAGCAGAACAATGGGAATCTGATACTTGATAACCATAGCAAACTATGCAAAATGGCACTTGCAGATAGTCAACCATGTTGATAGCTCGCCATATATTAAGAACCAAGTTCAGTACAAGTTGCCAGCCAGTTATTGTCATTTCAATTTTGAAGACTCGAATAAGGCACATTAAAATGTCATGCTTACCTCTAGTTCATCAAGCTCCCAATCAAACTCACAGAATACCTAAAGAAAATAAAAGCAAAATATAAATTTGATTATACAAATTGTATGAAAACAACCGATTAGTCAACCCCATTTGAAGAGTTACACATTTGCAATATTGTAAGATGTAGAATTCATACCAAATCATCAAACCAACTATTAATTGTTGGCTGCAATAATCTTATTTATCATTACATAATCTAAAGCCATGTCCACTATCAAAATAAGCCATCAGTTCACCTCACAGTCAACAAAATCTTACCGGCTTTTCTTCAGCTGGAAATATGATTTGCACAATGGTGCTCTGTTCAAGTTCATCTTCCTTAAGGGGCTGATAGAAATCTGTGAAAGGGAGAATGTCATCAGAAAAGATTCTGTAATGTAGCCACAAGTAACATGAAGATAGTTAAAAAGAAAATTTAAGAATGAAAACAATGACATCAGAATGTTTGAAGAACATGCAAATGAAGCAGACGCCCATGAAGTAAAATTACGGTTCACAATATTCAGATTAAAACAAAATATATTGGAAAAGAGCATTAAATGCTCAATTGTGTATTAATATTTGGTATTAGATACACATCACGTCTCACAAGCATAAGACAACACCTTACAACAATAAATAACCAATATAATGATTTATTTTATCTAGAGGTAGAGGATGGAGTGACAACTCTTCGAAACTTGACTACTTGAGAAAGTTTTCAATTCAATCACCAACATAATAATGCCTCAAAAGATTTTCAGTAGCCTTACTCTACCCATATACATAATTACTATAGATGCTAGAGTACATACATATTAGGTTTAAATCACAAAATTTCATTAGATTTTTTAATTTTCTTTTTATACTGTACTATGTGTTTTGAAAGCTAATAGAAAAATAATGGTAGTGTTTGGTGAAGTTTAAAACTATGATTTGAAAATAGAGTTGTATTTTAAGTTTGTAAATTTTGGAATTATGATTTCAAAAGAGAAAATTTGTTTGGTTATGAATTTTGAAAAGAGTTTTGAATTGAGTTTTGAATTTTTGACATGACATATTTAATGACAAAATTTGCTTGGTTATGAATTTTGAAAAGAATTTTGAATTGAGTTTTGAATTTTTGATTTGACATATGAAACGAGAAAATTTGTTTAGTTATTAGTTTTGAAAAGAGTTTTCAAAACTTAATTGAAAAACGTATAACTCATAACCAAACACATAACTCAAAACTCCATTGAAAATTCTATTCAAAACATATAACCAAATTCTCTTTAAAATTCAATTCAAAAAAATAATGTCATTTTGATCTAAAAAATAATTTCTATATTTAAAAAATATCAAAAACAAATATAATTTGAAATTGCAAAAAAAAAAAAAAAAAAATACTGTTCTGATCAATCAGCCGGACGTCCGGGAGGAGGACCGGGTAGACTCAAAATTCAAAAAATTCTCTGCTCTCCAAACATGATCTGAAATGAGTTTTGGAATGTGACATTGGAATCAATTTTTGAAAACTTAAACCAAATAAAGTATTGAAATATGCATTGGAATCATATTTCTAGAGCTCCTCCAAACACAACCAATGAATTTATAAATGCATTTCCCTGCAATCACATAAAATAAAAAACAACATGAAGATTGACCTTTTAAAACCACCCCCCCAAAAAAAATTAACAATAAATCAAAAAAATGATAAAATATAAGTTCTTCACTCCATCTCTATTTATTTCAATAGTAATGGTTATCAAATGCTATTATATAAAACAAAAATGCTACCACACCCATGTGAGTGTCTGGTAATTTTTTTTGGAAGATTCGTTGGTGTCTCTAGCATGGCTCTATGTAAAACTTAAAAAACGATTTAAAAGGCATACAAAGACAACGAATGAAAAACTGGAAATAGTATAACAATGACAAATACCTCAAAAACAACTCAAAATCTAAAAAACAAAAGGCAATTTGTCAACAACTACTAGATCAATGTGCATATCTTAAGCCTAGAAATCAATATTCCCCAAATATGGTAAAACAAAAAATAGAAGGGGGTTTCCCGTAACGAAATTTCAAGAACTTCATATAACTCCAAGAACTATAACTTAGAATTATATGGTTTTAGCAACAAAATTCATATTTCAATATTCAAAGATGGTACAGAAAAATAAAACTCATTAAAGAGAAATCTCCAACCTGTAGCAAAAATAAATTGAATCCTCAAACCTCGTTTGATGCTTCTCTTCAATTCATTTATGTGAAAAGAAAACAATATATATAGGATAGAATTGTCTTCTCAAAGGCATAGGAGCAAGGATGATGGACCATTGAGATAAGACTTGAAAAATCAAAAATTCTTTAACCAGTCAGAAAACCATACACAAGTTACAATCCGATGACTACACCCAAAAATTCATATTTCAACCTTTAAAAATAGTATACAGAAAGCTTCATTAAAAAAGTAAAGAGAAAATAGAAGGGGAAAATTACATAAACAAAACAATACAAATGAGGCAAAGTAAAGGGAGCAAAGGATCAAATTCTCAAACCCAAAAACATTTTATCCAGCGTAAGCAACAGAAGTAAAAGCGTTGCAGCTTGAACGAAGTGGTGTGACGCTAGTGGTCAGGGTGTAAAGGTCAGAGCGTGTAACGGGTTAAGTGTAAATCGAATTTTTTTTTACACAATTTGAAAAAACTTCTTGATCCATGATATTTTTTTCATAATCATATTTATTGGATTTAAAATAAATATTGATCAATTTTTGTAAATTTTTTAATATGATCCAATATATTTCATATTTTTAAGTCACTATAAATTGTGTTTTTTACATTTTAATTTTATAATTAATGACTTTATATTATACAAAAAAGCAATCACTAACTATTATATATAAGATACAAAAAAAAGAGAACAAATAAATAAGAGCCTAAATATATATATATATACATATTTTAACCAAGCCAAATAGATAATGATCACACTTATTATTATTATTTTCAAACAATATATATAGACACACACAAACAAAACAAAGCAAAATAAAAATAAAATAGCATAAAATTGGTCTTACTTCAACAAATCAATAATAACATCTTCTTCATCTCCTCTTCTCTTCTATTTCTATTTCCTCTCTTTTTCCTTTTCTCTCTTCTCTTCCCCCTCTTCCCATTTTCGCCTTTTTTGTGTTTTTTTGAAGAAGAAGTACAGGAATGTGTAACGTAATAACGTAATAAATAACGTTACGTTCAGACTACGCGACACACACACGTAATACGAATCTCAATCAATCACACCGCAAAGCGTGAACGGCGGTAAATCAAAAAAAATTACGAACTACGAACGGTTGGCGGCCGCTTAAAACCTTGAGCGTACTTCTTTTTTTATTTTATGTGAAATAATGCAAAACTGGCTTAGAATTAAGTCAGTTGACTTCTCTCAGGCACAAGATAAAGATCCAGAGAGAGAATGAGAAATGAAGAACCCTAACTCTTTTTACGTGTACAATAAAAAAAAAAAAAAGAAGCAAAGTATGGCATATTAACCAATAGTATATGGCTCTATATGAATCGACAGCAAAGGCATTGGATACTCTGAGATATGGATGGCTTGGTTGAAACTTGAAACAGCAACATAACACATACCGAAACCATTGCTTGGACATGAGTTTTAAAAACTCATGAGGTGTGACACAACCCTTCATCAGAATCAAGTGCCGAAAATATAATCATCTATTCGTTGATCTAAAAGACAAATGTGTGAAGCAAATCTACCATAAACTGAGAACTTACAAGGTAAGCAGTACTCAAATTTCTTAACACGCTCCAACTTCAAATGTCTTAAACCAGCCCTGCAACAAACAATTTCATAGACATGAATAACCATAACAGTTATCCCCTTTTTTTTCCCAGCACAAATGAATTACACCCCAATCTGTTGAAGGGACGGAGAAAATAGGTGAAACAAATAATATTGGCCATAAATGGACGTCAGATAAGCATAAATATGTATAGAAATTCAAGACAATGCATAGAAATGTCTTGGAGCAGACACTAGGTTTCACATCCACAAACTATCAAGGGAAATATGCCTTGAAAGGCACATATATATGATATGACATGTGAAAAGTAAGTATTTGATGCACAAAAGACTACAAAAACCAAAGGCTAACAAGTTACAAATAAGGAAGGCCAAACTTGTCATGGCAAAGGGTCATCTTAAGGATAATTTCTCCATGAACTCCTCTTCTACGTCCTTTTCTTTGTTTCTTTCTCACTCTCAACAACAAATATAAGGGGGTAAATTAAGTTTATACCAAGTCCACCCCTTCCATCATGTTGTATTGACAAGTCCAATGTTGGGTAATGGTCGATTCTCCACAATACACATAAATGTCTATCCTTTCTTCACAAGATCATAGCACTAATTACATAATTAGTTCTCCGCCACATTATATCTTTCACAAATCTCAACCACTAAACAACAAATATAACACCTCTCTCTGCAATTTTCTAGGCTCAAGATATTCTCAATAGTTTAAACAGAAGTTAAGCAATGATCTCATTTTAAATCCTCTAAAAAATCGAGAGAGAAGGAAAAGATTAAAAAGAAAAGAAAAGAAAAAACATTCGTCTAAGCAGTAGTTGTAATTGTATGAGTTCCATTGCCTAAGCGAATTATTTCTACCATTTTTTACACAATTCCAGCCCTCCCATTAAACACATTATTTGCAACCTGGAGAAATCCTTTCTAGATGTCATTCAGAGCTTCTATTCTTAATTGTTAGCACTGAAAATGTGAAGGATATCAGAAGCGATAGAGCCCATTCCTGTAAAAATGTTCTTGGCCAGCATCTCATTTCCCTACCTTCTGTCTTGGAGAGGTAGGGGGGACATTAATCCACCACGCCAAGTTTAAGTGACAACCAGACACCATGTTGACCCATAAGATCAATAGTTGAAACTATTCACCCATACTGGAAACAAAGGAAAAGAAACAAAATTTTGAAAAAAGGAACCCTCTGCTTATTACGCAAATTTCTACGAACATTACCCTTTTTTGATAGGTAAGTAAAGGAGACTTGAACTTAAGTCTCTTAATTAAAGGAATGCAACCTAAGCCATTGGTGTGTGTCCCATGGGGGACAGATTTCCACTAGCATTCAAAACAGCGCTTCAACCAAATCAAATTTGAAGTATAAAGCAAGTAAATGAACATATAACGTAACAAACCACAATATATCGAACCCATTTAAAAAACAACTGAATTTGCAAAAAGATCATCCATGATTTGGTTGGCTGGTTAAAATTGCGTAACTCAACCCAATACACAACTAATTCAATTTTCAAATCTATGATCAAAGTAAGTCAATCCAAGCTAGAGAGGGTGATACCAATTCTAGATTTTATCATAGAGTTGTGTTAGGAAAGCGGAAGAAGAGTTTTATTAAAAATTTGGAAGTGGCTCCAGGTGAAGTTATATGTAAGGAAGAGCTTATTGTCAAGGAAATTTTTAATTTTTATTCAAATCTATATTCTGATGGGGGTGTGGATCGTCCAGGGATTGAAGGCATTAATTGGGTCCCAATGGATTTAGCGACTACTAGTTGGCTAGAAAGACCCTTCGACGAAGATGAGGTGAGACAGGTTGTATTTGAGTGCGACAGAGATAAGACTCCAGGCCCAGATGGTTTTTCAATGGCAGTATGTCAAGATTGTTGGGAAATTGTAAAAAAAAAATCTTATGAGGGTATTTACTGAGTTCTTTAAGAGTGGGTAGGTTAATTTGTGCACCAATGCATCCTTCATTTGTCTAATTCCCAAGAAGGAGAAGTCGATTAAGATTGGGGATTTTAGACCCATTAACTTGGTCACATCTCTTTATAAGATTTTAGCTAAAGTGCTTTCTAAGAGACTAAGAGTTATCTTGGGGGGAACTATTTCTTCGGCACAAGGTGCATTCATGCAGGGTCAGCATATTTTGGATGTAGTCTTAGTGGCTAACGAGGTTGTGGAAGAATATAGGGGATTACGTAAGAAGGGTATTGTATTTAACGTAAATTTTGAGAAGGCATATGACCATGTTGATTGGGACTTTGTGGATTTTGTTTTGGATAGGAAGGGGTTTGGCATTAGATGGAGGAAGTAGATTTGGGGGTGCTTGTCGTCATGCAACATGGCAATCATTGTGAATAGCAAGGCAGGGAATTTTTTCCAAGCATCCAGGGGTCTAAGACAGGGTGATCCTTTATCACCATTTTTGTTTATTTTAGTTGCTGAACACAGGTAGGATTATTGATTTAGCTAAGGATAAGGGTGTCATTGAAGGGTTTGTGGTGGGAAGGGATAGGATAGGTCAGTGTTATCAGAGGCTCGCCTAAGCGCTAAACAAAGCAAAGCAAGCCTGTAGCGCTTCACGCACACTAAGGCAAGGCGAAATGGTGAGGCAATGGAGAAGCGCATGAAGCAAAGCTTGGGCGATGAAGCGAGAGGCGAAACAAAGCAACACTTCACCAAATTTTTTCCTGATTTCAATTCGAATCATCTGAGCCCTTCATCTGGATGACTTTTGTGCAATTTACCGACACGTGTTGCACTTTATAATTGCTTTCTACTAAATAAGAAGTCGAAACCCTAAGTCGACTTCGTTCGTCGACATTGAACGGCATACCTGAAGTCGACTTCACCTGGGTCTTTGTTCTTCGACATTGAAAGGCATATCCGAGGTGAGTTCCTTCTTCTTTCTTTCTACTTCTTCTTCATTTCTCCTTTCTTCCCTTTGACTTCACCTGGGTCTTCTGTTCTTCGACTTGAAGAACACTGTCGGACCCCCCTTTTCTTTCCCTCTATTCTTCCTTTGTTCATTTTTTTCTTCAACTTAAGAACACTATCGGACCCCCCCCCTTTTTTCCTGGTTATTTTAATTCAATTAATTATTTTTCTGTGTTATTTTTTTTTTCCATCAGAATTTTTTTTCAATTAATTTGTTTAATTATTTTTTTGTGTTATTTTACAATTATTTTGCTATGTTAATTGTGTAATTATTTTGCTGAAAAATTTTCAATTAATTTTGCTGAAAAATTTCAATTATTTTGCTGAAATTTTAATTTATTTTGCTCAAAAATTTTAATTATTTTGCTGAAATTTTAATTATTTTGCTAAAAAAAATTTCAATTCATTTTGCTGAAAAATTTCAACTATTTTGCTGAAATTTTAAATATTTTGCTAAAAAAATTTCAATTAATTTTGCTAAAAAATTTCAATTATTTTGCTGCTAAAAATATGTTCTTTAATTTCTTTATTCTAAAACATTGAATTGCTTGTTGGATAGAATTAATGTCGAAGTCGAGTGAAAATAAAAAAGATCCGACATGGCAATATGCACGGATGGTAAATCCATAAACCTTTCAAAGTTCATTTGTAACTTTTGCGACAAATAAATGAATGGCGGTATTTACCAAGCCAAGCAACATCTTGCTGGTGGTTATAAAAATATTGTTGCTTGTAAAAATGTCCATCTCATGTCAAAGATGAGATTAAAGACTGTATGTCTCAAAAAAGTCAATCAAAGGTGCAATTGAGGATGGTTCCTGATTTTGATGAGATGGATGAGGAAGAAGAAGATGATGATGAAATTCTTGAGATAAATCAACATGGTAAAAGGCCTGCTTGTACTCAAGGTTCTACCCGTCGAGAAAAAGGAAGTAACTCCTCCAAATCTGTTGGTTCCAAACAACCAAAGCAAAAGGGCCCGTGGATGTGTACTTCACCCCTGATCTGGAAGTTGCGGTGCAAAATTGGAAAGCCAAGGGAAAGCAAACAAGAATTGACGATAATGATCCTAGCAAGAAGGTGTTGAGAGATCAGGCTCTTGTTTGGTGATGTATGATACGGGTATACCTTTCAATGTTGTGAACCAGTGTTTTTCAAGGCGAAAAGCGAACCGAGGCAACAAGGTCTCCTAACGCCTAAGCGCGAGGTGACGAGGCGAGGCGAGGGCTTCATCGAATCGAGGCAACCAGAAATGATATTTTTTAAAAATAAATGGTATAGACAAAAATATAAATATTTTCAAGAACCATCATACAGTTATAATTAATTGAATAACCAAGAAATTAAAATAATTAGGAAATTAATTGAATTAATTGAATTAAAATAAACAAATTAATTAAAATTAATTGAATTAAAATAATTAATTGAATAACCAAGAAATTAATTAAATTAAAATAAACAAATTAATTGAATTAATTAAATTAATTGAATTAAATTAATTAATTGAATAACCAAGAAATTAAAATAACTAGGAAATTAATTGAATTAATTGAATTAAAATAAAAAAATTAATTGAATTAAAATAATTAATTGAATAACTAGGAAATTAATTTAATTAATTGAAATGTTAACACAAAAAAAAATAATTGAATTAATTGAAAAAATAATAATTTTAAAATAATTGAATTAATTGTAAAAATTAATTTTTGCGAATTAAAAATTAATTTTAAAAAATAATTGAATTAATTTTAACACAGGATTCAACAGTGAGCACAGGTGAAGTCGAAGGAAAGAAGAAAAAAATGAAGGAAGGAAGAAAGGGGGGTCCGACAATGAACCCAGGTGAAGTCGAAGGGAAGAAGAAAAAAGGAAGAAGAAGAAGAACTCACCTGTAACGACGTCCGACGAAGGAAGAAGAAGACCCAAGAGGTGAAGTCGACTTCGGTATGCCTTTCAATGTCGACCCAGGAGGTGAACTCACCTGTAACGACTTCGATCTAGGGTTTGGACGAAGGGCCCAGATGATTCGAACTAAAATCAGGCAAAAAACAAGTGAAGCGTCGCTTCGTTTCGCCTCACGCTTCATCGCCTAAGCCTCGCTTCAAGCGCTTCTTCATCGCCTCACCATGTCGCCTCGCCTCAGGGTGCTTGAAGCGCTAAAGCCTCGCCTCGCCTCGCTTAGCGCTTAGGCTCGCCTCTGATAACATTGTTGTGAACTACAATAATTTTGGGCCAATAGTTGAAGCTTTTGGGCAATATGGTCCTGGCATGAAACCACCAAGCTACCATGAGGTGCGAGTTCCTTATTTGCAGAAAGAGGTAGACCACACTAATAAGACCATGGAGGATCATAAAAAAGATTGGGTAACATATGGATGCTCTTTAATGGCCAATGGGTGAAAGAACAAAAGAAACAGGGCATTAATTAATTTTTTGGTTAATTGCCCAAGAGGATCAATGTTTATTGAATCCATTGATGCTTCTAGCTTATCCAAGGATGCAAATAAGATGTTTGAATTGCTTGACAACTTTGTGGAGCGTATTGGTGAAGCCAACGTGGTTCAAGTTGTTACAGATAGTGCCTCAGCAAATGTGTTGGCCGGTTAGTAACTTAGTAGTATATTTACTTAGTACTTACTTACAATATAAATATGCAATTCTCATATTAAAAACTCGTTCTTTTTTTTTTTTTTTAAAACTTGTAATAGGGAAGTTTTTGGAGGCAAAGCGGCCACATTTATATTGGACACCATGTGCAACCCATTGCTTGGACTTGATGTTGGAGGACATTTTCAAAATTCCCAACTTCAACAAGACATTTGAAAAGGCAATTGCGATGCATAGTTATATTGTGAACCAGTGCAAGGATTTGATCAAGCCAGCAAAAACTCGATTTGCAACTGCTTTTCTAACTTCATCAAGGATTCATCAACAACAAACCAACTTGAAGAAGATGTTCACTTCAAAGGAATGGACCACAAGCAAATGGGCAAAGGAACCACAACGTAAAAAGACAGCACAAGTCATATTAATGCCTTCTTTTTGGAACACTATTCTTTATGCTCTCAAAATACCAAGTCCTCTTGTTCATGTACTGCGATTAGTTGATGGTGAGAGAAAGCCTCCAATGGGATATATTTATGAGGCAATGGATAGGGCTAAAGAAGCAATTGCAAAATCATTTAATGGAAATGAAGAGAAGTACAATGAGTTTTTTTTAAATAATTGACAATAGATGGAATGTTCAATTGCATAGGCCTTTGCATGCAGCTGGATATTATTTAAACTCAGAGTATTTTTACGCAAATCCAAGATAAGGAAGTCATGTTAGCCTGTATAAATGCATACAAAGGTTGGTCCGAAATAATGAGACACAAGATAAAGTTTGCGCAGAGTTGACTACCTATAAGAAAGTTGATGGTCTCTTTGGGATGGCTTTGGCCATTAGACAAAAAACTACCAGGGCACCAGGTGATTTATATTTTATACTTAAGTAATTTTAGTTAGCTTTTTATATTTTAAATATTCTTTCTAATTAATTACTTATAATCAACGGCTGATTGGTGGAGTGCATATGGTTCTGAAACGCCAAATTTGCAAACATTCGCCATCAAAATTCTTAATCTAACTTGTAGCTCATCTGGATGTGAGCGGAATTGGAGTGTGTTTGAACATGTGAGTACCTTTTTTTAACTATAGTGAATATGAATACCTATAAATTTGTTAATACCTAGATAAAAATTTGAATATTTTTATTTGATTTGAATTTTTGCAGATTCACACCAGAAAGAGAAATAGGTTAGCTCAAAAACGTCTGAATGATTTGGTATTTTGAGACGTCGATACAATTCCCGTGACACTATTAATCCCATTGCTTTGACGAATATTGATGAAAGTAACGAGTGGTTGGTTGGGAGGATGGAAGAGGACTTGTCTTTGAGGATGATACTTTGACATGGGATGATGTTGCTAGAGCTGCTGGAGTTGAGGAAAGTAGCCAAAAAAATAAATCAACAAGGGCAATCGAAAGAGGTTATTCAACTTCAAAATCAACAGCTAGACCTAGATTGCAACTTATTGATGAGGAAGAGTCAATTTCAGATGGGGGAGAGGAAGAAGATGCAGAGGGATATGCAGAAGCCAATAATAATAAAGAAGAAGTTCATTTGCTTGAGGTTGAAAATGATTTTTAGAACTTTTGGATTGGTAGATTGTATTTGTCTTTGTTGGATATTTAGTATTTGGAATAATAATTGCATGATGGTTTTTGAAAATATTTATATTTTTGTCTATACCATTTATTTTAAAAAAATATCCTTTCTGGTCGCCTCAAATCGATGAAGCCCTCGCCTCGCCTTATCCCCTCCCACTTAGGCATTACGAGACCTTGTCGCCTCAGTTCGCTTTTCGCCTTAAAAAATACTGGGATAGGTGTTACTTACAATTTACGGATGATACTATTTTCTTCTCATCTAAGGAGGAAAGTAAGGTGGGGAGTTTGCTAAAGATTCTGAGAATTTTTAAAATAATGTCGGGCCTCAAGGTCAATCTTAGCAAAAGTAGTGTTGTAGGTATTAATTTGGACGATAATCATGTGCATAGGGTGGCGGCTATGTTAGGATGCTCAATTGAATCCTTTCCTCTCAAATATCTGGGGCCTCCGTTGGGAGGAGATCCTAGATTGGTGTCTTTTTGAGAATCTGTTCTTGTCAAAATTAAAAAAAGATTGGAGGGATGGAAGCGAGCTTTGTTGTCTAAGGGAGGGAGGTATACGTCGGTACAATTCGTATTAGGATCTATTCCTATTTATTTCCCGTCTCTTTTCAAAATTTCGGTTAGCATTACAAGAAAGATTGAGAAACTGATGAGGGATTTTCTCTGGGAAGGGTGTGAGGAGGGTAAAGGAATTCATTTGGTTAGGTGAGAGACTGTTTCTCTTTCTAGGGCAAAAAGTGGCTTGGCTATAGAAAACATCGTTGCTAGGAATATTGCTTTCTTGGGCAAGTGGTTGTGGAGATTTCCTCTTGAAAGTGAGTAGTTATGGTGTTCAGTTATTAAAAGCAAGTATGGAGTTCAATCGAATGATAAGGATTCTAATGTGGTTAATAGAGGCAATTGTCGTTCACCGTTGAAATCCATTTCTCATTGTATCCTCTTGTGTCTAATTTTTTTTCATTCAAAGTGGGAAATGGAGAGAATGTTCGGTTTTGAGAGGATGTTTGGTTAGGAGATATTTCGTTTACTAGATCTTTTTCCCATCTTTACAGGTTGACTCGTTCTCCAAATGTGTCTATAGCGTCGGTGGCTTGCTCGTCTATGGCACCCATCCCTTTAAATTTTGATCTCATTAGAAACTTGAATAATAGGGAGACAGGGGAGTTGGCATCTTTGTTGGTAGTGCTCAAGGGGATTTCTCTTTCTTCGTCTTCTGATAGTAGGGTGTGGAATCTTGTCTCTTCAGGGGTCTTTTCATGCAAATCCTTTTTTGATAAAATTATTGATAATCCCTCGGTTCCCTTGTTCCCTTTTCATAAGAAAATTTGGAAAGCAGATGCCCCTCATAAAGTGAAGTTTTTCGTGTGGTCTTTGGCTCAAAAAAGTGTTACAACTATCGATGTTCTCTAGAGGAGAAGGCCTAATCACTCTCTATGCCCTCAATAGTGTGTGATGTGCAAGAGAAATTTGGAGCTAACGGATCATCTTTTTCTTCATTGCCCGGTGACTTTTGTATTATGGCAACGTCTTTTCAGGTTATGTGATGTGCAGTGAGTTGCTCCACGGGAGTGTATGCATATGCTTCTTATTCAGTTTGACGGGTTTGAGAGTACCAAGAAAGCCAAAGCAATGTGGATAGGCATTGTTTTTGCCATTTTTTGGGTTACATGGTTGGAGAGAAATGTTCGAATTTTTGAAGGCAAGAAAGTAAGTGTAGAGGCTTTATAGGACAGGGCAGAATATTTGGCCTCATTTTGGGCATTTGTATCTCCTCCTTTTAAAGGAGTCCCTTTGTTTTTTATCTCTAGGGATTGGGTTGCTATTTGCCAACCTTAAGGTTACGAGTTTTGCAATTTTGTTTTTGCTTTTTCTTCTTCTCTTTTTCTTTCTTTGTATGAGGACTTCTTGCCCTCTTTCTCTTTCTCGTTTTAATAAAATTTTGTTGTCACTCAAAAAAAGCTTGAGTAAATAAAACAATTACTCCTGCTTATAAGATATTCAATCAATCTAACTTGCTTTGAACAGTAGTAGCCTAACATCGCCAACAAATCCCAATAAAAATTCAATGAACAAAAGTCAAATGCATAAGGAAGCAAAAAAAAAAAAAAAAAAAGAAAATGCAACAATACCTTCTCTGCGTACAGCTCAGAATAAAAATTTGTGATGCGAGTCTTTCAACTTGGGAATCTCTATAAGAAAAATACAATTGCACAATAGCATCAGGTGCATGACAAAGAATTTTAAATTGGTGTGCAATGTGAAACATTCATCAAATAAATTGGGACAAAAAACAAAAAGTGAAGAAACTAAATCAAGCTTGATACCTATCTTCCAATGGAATGTATGGAACCCAATCCATCTTCATCTGCTTCATGGGCACAATTTCCTCAGCCTCCCTTTGGACAGAGTTAATCCCGATTTTATCAGAAGGTGGAAAAGGAGATGCAACCTGTTCAACAAGAAAGAACCAAAAGGAATAAGGAAAAAATAGCAGATGCATGCAAAAAGACAAATGTGTTATATATGCATGTAACAAAGTTACACATGGTAAGAGAAGTCATGGTCCAAAAAGAATGAGTACCTAAAATTATCATGTGTTCCTTTTAGTAATACTCACACAAAAAACATGATTCCAAATGTCTACAGTGTTGGAGCTTCTAAAGATTCCAGCTAAATAAAATACGTCAAGATCATGATCTTACAAACAAACTAAGCAATATATTCTGTTTTTTTATGATTAAAAAGAGCAATTTATAATATTGTTTGCATTCTATGAAGTGTGGATACGGATACAATACGAAGACAGTCATACACGAGAAAATCTAAAAATATAAGATATGGGTACGGCCAGGATACATTAGAAAAAAATTATGGGTATGTTTGGTTTGAGTTTTAGAGATGAGTTTTAGAAAAAAAATTTCAAAAAATTGTTTGGTTTGAGATTTTTTTCAAAAAATTTCCAAAATCACTTTCTCTCTCTTACACATCAATCAATCACTTTTTCTCTCTCCTCTCTCCTTCTCAACCACTTTTTCTCTCACACACATGTACTCAATTGCAACAACATATCAAATCATCCCAAATTCTCAAACTCCAAAACTACTTTCAAAATATACAACCAAACAAACCAAAAAAATTCCTAAAACAACTCTCCCAAATTTTTTTCAAAAACTCTCCCAAAAACAAACCAAACAAGCCCTATGATTTTTAGTATTGAAATATATATGCACGGTAAGAAAGAAGGAATTAGGTGTTACCTATGAAGCACGGGTGCCGGTAGAGATACGGGTACGGATACGATACAGGAATGCCAATATGCTAAAATCTAAAAAAAGTAAGGCAGGGATACGGCTAGGGTACATCAAATATTTATTTATATGTTTATTTATTTATTTATTAAATTTATAGCTAAATATCCCACCTACAAATCAAAATTCAAAACAATAGCTATAAAGAGAAATTATAAAATCCAAAATAAATCAATATTCAACAATACAAATATAATACTATACAACTATAAAGCATAGGTACTTCAAAAACATGCAGACGTGCAGATCGGTACTTACTAACAGATGATACCTCGTATGATACTTTTACATACATACCGGATACACAAAACACGTACACAAGTTTTTTTTTTCATAATTTTTGGCGTACACAAACATACCTAGTATACACTTAAGCCGTACCGTACCTCAATTAAAACAATATTTTCTTCTACTACAGAGATAAAACTTCTTTCACTAAACTTGTTTTTTATTTTATGCTTAGTATGATTTTAAATTAAACAATGGTTTATAAGTTATTTAATATGTTGACAATTAATTTTGGTTTATACCTTTACTTTTGCCATTTAAATGTTGATTGTAGGTTGGACCTTAACAAATTAAACTATTTAATTAATTTTTGCATTACTCTAAATTAAAAATAAATATTTTTTTACAAGCATACCAAGCTGTACGCGTACCCTATTTTTTTGAATTTTACCATATCGGCGTACCCGTATCATATTAGTACCAATACTCATACCCATACTAGTACTCATACTCGTGTTTCATACCTATACAACAATAAGTGGAAGAGGGCAAAGTTACTCAATAACCGTGTAAAGAGTTGGTGATTCCAAATTACATAAATTTTTTGAAGATGATTAAGGAGAATTAAGGCCATAGACTTGCATCAAATTCTAACTTCTGGAGAGGGCAAAAGCAAAAAAACTATTGTGGAGTACCCTCTCCGCACCCATTGAGTACCCACCGCGTACCCACAGCGTACCCAACCGCATATAGCATACCCGATACACGTGCAGCTGTATCAGTACGTGCACCCAGTAAGTACCCGATACCTGTACAACAATATTTTTGGAATATCCGTGCTTCATAAGGTACTACTATTAGTTTAAGAGCAAATAGTAGGTTAACTTCTTTTTTTCATATAAAAAATTCATTTCAAGATCAAGTCTAAACTGTTTATATTCATTTTCTTTTTTCCTTTCACTATTAAAAAATGTTATCCACAAGAGTATTGTATGCAAGTTTACTTGCGTATTTAATTGTTGAAATTCAATTGTCTGATCATTATATTTTTTTAGGGTCATGCTATGGTACACACTCTCAAAAAAGTGTGTACCATATGCAAGTTATGATATTTGTGGGGTTGATAACCACAAATATCATAACTGAATAATTTTTAGTCATAACTAAAAAAAATGAGTCATAACCAAACACCACACAAGGTATTTAACTAAAAATCTTTTGGATCATACCCAAAATAATGCCATAACCAACATCACAATGAATCATAACTAACAACACAATGTGTATAACCAAATCATAACTAACTCCACAATAAATCATAAACCAAAGACCACAAACGTCATAACTGGACATATGGTGCACGCCACAAAAGCAGGGGTTACCATAGAAATTTCCCATTTTTTTATTTATCATTGATTTCTACAAACACAAAGTATGGACATGGATATTGTACACATGCAAGACACATTAAGGATACATTAATTCAATAAATTCTAAGAAAGTACGGCACTACTTTGATCTCACTATTTTCTTATTCAAGAAGAACTAAGAAAAATATTTAAAAAATATTTTATTCTAACAATTATACTAAGACTATGCAAAAATTATTACAATCTCAATTTCATAATAGCTTGGATATGTGACTTCGTATCCAAAACTTATCCAATACTTCTCAAAATTAATATCAAGTAGCTGATATGTTTATGAAGTATCGGATACAGATCTGTGAGTATCCACATACGAATACGACAGTCTTCTAGAAGTATATGTGCTTCATAGTTCACATCCATTGGGTTGAGGTTGAACCAAGAAAACAGCATATCCAAGAAAGAAAAGTACTCAAATTACATGTTTAGGACGTAAGAACTGCACACCAAGGGTACAGCAACACAAATTATACCAAGCAACAAACATCTGAATTTAATAAAAGACTTAAAGTTGAGTGCCACATGAATCTAACAAAGCAGTACAGTAATCTATGGCACCAGACAAAATGAACATATAAAACAGCCGAGTGAAAAATACTATATTTGACCCTAACAAGATTCCAGAGGTCAATATGCAGAAATAACGAGCGGCCAAATGATTACATATCAAAATCCAAGACTGGCCTAGGACCACCATTAGAATTCTCAGGCTCAATCCAGCACTAACCAAATTATTCTTTTTGGTTGACCCTATTAACAAAGGAAATAGTTTAGTAACTTACAGCAACTACAACAGGTATGCAGGTTACTTTTCCTTCACCATTGAAAAAGACCAATTGAGCTGCACAAAAAATTTTATAGGAAAGCAAGAAAACAGGTAAGGCAAATAAACTGGTCAAAAATAACATCTATAACTACTACAAGAATAACACCAAAAATGATGTCAAATAAATGAATATAGTGTTTTCGAGGCCATATAATAACAGCAAGTTACAATAATACAATATGAAATAACCCCAAGCCCATTAACTTTTGACAATTGTTCCACTTTCCGTATTGTTACATCTCTTCTAACTCCCACATACTACTGTGAGTTCCTTACCCTCCTAGCCATACAGGACCAAATAAAGAAACTCCTTACAAGAGCACGTCCAATAACATTCTAACATCATTTCCTCTGTTCAAATTTAAAAAATCTTTTTTATAACAAAGACAGCAAGTGAATGCATAACATATAGAAATGATGTAAGGAGTCCAAGTTTCAGTCACAACTTACGCTCAGTACAACCAAAAAGGTAGACTTTTTGCCCATATAGTTCTCCACCCTCTTCAAATGCATTCTAGCCAAAACGAAGAGTAATTCAGTATTAAACATTCTTCTTATATCTTATTTTCCTATAATTTTAATTTTCTTTTCTTTTCTTTTTGTAGGATTTTTTTTTTTTTTTTAAGTTCTATTTCAATGAGAGGCAAAAGAAAATAAAACAAATGGTACATCAACTATCCATATTGAAAGCAGAACATCATGATCGCACAACTCACTTCTAGATTTGAGAAATTCCACTTGTACTGATAAACATGGTCCAACTGATCCCACTGGCAAAAAAACATAATATAAAAAAATTATAAGCAATAAGAAAAAAACTGCAAGAACTGTCACAACAAATATGAGAAAGCAGTATCAAAGCCAAACCTCCGTCCCAACCGGGAAAACCTGTTGCCATAGGTCTTCCTGCAAAAAGTAGCACAACAGTTAATTATCAATACATGATACAGTGACAACAAAAGATTGTCTTGAGCATAAAACAGCACTCCCACTTCTATGTCAAATGTAATCATTGAATCATTAAATGAGTTCAGTCCTAGGGAGAAAATAGTTCATGATTGTTAAAACTATAGCTTCACCAAAGAAAATCAAATATAATTGTCTAACAAAAGTATAAGAAAAGAGGTTGTAAGTTATGCTCCATTTCCTTATTGAGAAACTATAGTAAGTGGGAATTAGGAGTTCCAAAATCAGAAACTTCCACTTCAATGTTGCTAACTAGTAGGCTGTACCAGCTAACATATTGTTTTCTGTTATTGGTATGGTACATACCAACCAATGCATTTCAGTATTACCATTGTGGATTTATCAATATAATTATTATGTATTACTCAAAAATATTAAAATTCATTTAAAATATACATAATATGATATTACCTATGTAACATTTTAGTAAATAAGTAGTGCCACACCAAATTCTTGCCTTATGTTAACTTAACTCTATGCCAACATAAATTTTTTATTAATTTTTCTACCGAGTACCAACGTTTTTGAAAATCCAAAAGGTTTAAAAACAATAAATGCCACAAATTAATTATTAGTTTTTATATATCAAATTACGCAAAGACATAACATGCTACACAATCTAAGATAAAACTAAACTCCAAAAGCTAGCTATTGAGGTGAGGGTAGTACCCTCGTGCTTATATATTGCACATTACTTTTGTATCCATGCAATATGAGACCTCATGCTTCTATATTGCACATTACTTTTGTATCTGTAAAATATGAGACTTTGCTTCACATACACCCTCATTCGTAGCGTGCTCACTCGGTAGCACCAACCACATGGTTAGGGACACACACCCTACCTATCCATAAATACTTCAACTCTAATACCATGTTAAACTCTAATACTATGTTAAATTGTCTTGGATAGAACTCAATCTCAAAAGCTAACTATTGAGGTGAGGGTGTCCCACGCTTATATACTACAAATTATTTTTGCACCCAAGCAATGTGCGACTGCACTTCACACATCACAAACAAGTGGTTTTAAATTGAACATCTTTTCTCTCTATTCGCGACCTTTCCTCTGCTTTTCATTTGTCAGTCTTCCATCCATGGAGTCAAGCTCTCTTGCAATCTTGTGGTTTTTAGTCATGGTGAGTCAAACACATTTGAAGTTTTGGAGCATATGAGAAGAAAGTAGGTGAAGGGATATACATGAAAGAATGTGGCCCACAGGGAGAAAGATTTTTTACACATGTCCTAGTATTTGAGGAATTGAGATGTTGGGATAGTCTAGATCATGATAAGTAATAGACAGCACATCCAACATGGGAGTAAGAGTATTTATGATATTTTTGCACTTGTAACTTGTTTCCCTAATTATATGTATATGTAGTTGAGAGAGGCAGCTCGACTATCCATGTATTTCTCTTGTAACATTAATGAAATGGCTTGCACCATATAGCCTTAGTTTTGGATTGAACCAAAAAAAAAAATTTGCATCATTGTATGTGCATGTAATTTACAATTCTTGTTTATTTGCTCTTCTATGTTTTTCCTATTTCACTAATCATGGTTAGGTGTTACAAAATGCTAACATGGGACTCCACATCACCAGAGTAACATTGAGTACATCTTACATAATATACTTCAACAATTATTCAATTTTTCACATTTTGTAGACTAAGCTAAAACAACATAGACTAGGTTTAATCACACATTCTTTCCCTGAATGTTCTCTTCAGGCAATCAAACAGCAAGTTAGCAACTATAATTGATTTCCCATATCATGGAAGCTAAAGCACATAACTAAAAATATCCAATCCCCAAATCTTCTCGCAAAGCAAACATAGTGTTAGTCATGGCATCTCCAATTGTTACTCTACTCTAGACTCAAAACTAAAATTTCACTAAAAAGCCATTAGCATCACTTCCACTGATTTACTCAAGCTTATAAGAAATTTAGTTTTACTCAAAATTTTACCCAAATCAAGGGAGACCCATTTCATTTACTCCAATTTATATCCCATTTCATTTGAGTTTATCCATTGGAGCCCTTGATATCAGGTGAAGATTTTCACTCAAACCTGTGTTGAATTTGTGTAAAAGCACATGTAACGGTTGGAAAAGATATCATATGTTTCACCTGAGTATTCAAATGTAAAATGACATATAGTTGATAACACAAACAAATCACATACAAATCGTAAGCTCAATGTCAACTAGGTAGGTTAGAAAATCCAAAGCTAGAAGAAGCAAATACTACCAAATTACGCTTTTCAGGAAAGAACTGGGGCTCGGATTCAGGATTGGAAGCCTTGACTCGCTTAGCTCTTCTACCAGCTTTGCTCGACTCCTTGTTGGAGGTTGTTGTTTCCACGTTAGATTTGCTCGTAGTCTCTTCTGTAACCTTAGATTGGCTCGCCTCTTTGCTCGTGGTCTCTTCTGTAGATTTCGGCTCCACCTTTTGGCTGGCCTTTCTCTTCGTACCCTTCCTCATGGTGTAGCTAAATAGTTCACGGAGAAAATAAGGTTTGTTGTGGTCCGAAATTGAGGAGAGAGAGAAAATTAACAGCAATGGCGAAATTGGAGAGAGAGAGAGAGAGAGAGAGAGAGAGAGATAGACAGATATAGGGTTTTGAAGAGTGAGGGCGTGAATTGAACGCGGGCGATCCAAATTTGAAGAGAGAGAAGGGTGTGGAGTGAGGAGACAGGTGGGAGGTAGGGTTCTAGAGCGAGAGAGAGGCGCGGAGTGAATTTAGTGAGAGGGGAGTGAAATATTTCAAATTTGGCATGAGATGAGATAGGGTCTGCCTGCGTACGGAACATGCTGAAAACGGGTTCGATATTTCAGGTGTCTTTACGGTCCGGGTCATTCTAACCGGGCCCGTATCCTCTTTGTGAAATGAGGGACGTCGGGCTCGGACCGAAGTTGTATTGGGCTGTTTGGGAAATGAAATTTTAATCTAATTTAGGTTAAAATTTATAAAAAAAAATAAAATTGACTAAAAATCTATAATCGTTTTTTTTTTTTTTCACAAACATCATATCCAACTATAAAAAAAATTCATCTATGTTTCCAAACACAAAAATTTGAATCTACTAAAATAATTAAAAACTAAAATAATAACTTCCCAAACACCCAAAATTCGGTCCTGTTTGTTTGGCAAATTAGGTTAAAGGAGATTGTTAGTGAGAGGATGATTAATAAAAATATTATTAACGTAGAGATTGTTAGTAAAGAGATTAAGTAAAATTATGTTTATTTTGATAATAGTATGATAGATGATCAATGATAGCATTATTAAATTATTTTTAAATAAATATTAAAACAAAAGGTGCACTTTGGATTTTTAAAGATAAATAAATAAATAAATAAATTGGCCGCCCGAATGTTTTTGGCTGGCTAGTTATGTTTGTAAAAAATAAAAAATAAAAATTTGTACTGTACCGAACATACGGCCGGACGACCAAACAGACTGAAACAGCTCACTATTTTCTTAATCCTACTCATTTCCCAACCAAGCTAATCCCCTACTGAGGGGATTACTAAGCCGCTCAAACTGTAAAGCCGACCCTCCCAAACAATACCAAAGCATGTTGTGGGTGGGACCCACAATAATCTTACTCCAATTTGGCCATTGAAGTGGCCAAATAAACGGGGCCTATGGGTCATTGTATTTAAATCCAAAAATTATTTAAATAGGTCCAAGTCAAATTTAAAATTTTAATTCATATTATATCCTAGTGTAAATTTATTAATTATGATAACATATATTAAATTTTAAAATAGAATATTAGACTCTGTTTGGAATAGTGTTGGAATTGTTATTTTGGCTCTTAATTTGCATATGGTATTTGGTTGTGACTTTCAAAAATTAATTCCACACTCACTTTTGAAAACTCAGTCGAAGGCATGAAAATTTGGACTAACTGATGGACGTCCCACCGGTCGTTTTGCCGGTTGACCAGAACAATACAATTTATTTATTTATTTATTATTTTTTTACAATTGACACATGTTAATCTTTATATAGTCAACAAAAAATATTTTCATAATTTTTTTAAAATTTTTTATGAGCTTTAATAGAATTTTGAATTATGTGTTTGGTTATGAGTTGTAAGTTTTTATATCAAATATCATATGCCATGTCAAAAATTTCTCACTCAATTCAAAACTGTTTTTAAAACTCATTCACCAAACAAATTTTTCACACTTAAATCATAATTCCAAAACTCACAAACTCAAAAAATAACTCTATTCTTTAATTATATTTAGAAAACTCTATCAAACGCAACCATATTTTTTCTTGTGATACACTCTAATTATTTATACGTATTTTTCCTATTCAAATCTCATACTATTTTTCTCTAAATTTTAATTATTTTTTATTCTTATTCTTCGTCACCCCAAAACTCCAACCCACTTCACTAAAACTCACCACTATTATCAAAATCATTATTTTTTATTATATTATTACTTGCAAATATTAAAAAATTTGAACAAAATCAAACAATGAATGAGAGTTTAATTAAAATAATTTTTTTAAACAATCCATCAAAAATGAGGTAAGTATTTACACAAATATCAAAGTACAATTATTGATCTCTGTGTTTTTTTTTTTTACATAAAAGCGATTATTCAGTTTTTTTTTTGTCATTATTGTACGCTTATAGAAGTTTGAACGCGAAGTTCACCATCTCCTCTTCCTTTGTTGTTCTCCTTCGTTGGTGTTGGGTTTCTTAATCGTATTCCTGTTTGTACGTGAACAAAAAAAGGATTTTTCAAAGAATTTTTGAAAAATAATTTGAGTTTTTTAATTTGTTTTATTTAGGTGTATCTCAAAGAGATAATTTGGAGAAAAAAAATTGTATTAGAATAAATTATAATCTTAAATAATTTAATAAGGTGTATTAAAAAAATGAATTCACTTAAACATATTTTTTTTTTTGTATAAATATGATTCCCTTCCAAGTACGTGTGTGGCCCCCAACCCAATCCAATTTGATATTGAGAGGTTGTTTAGTATGTTCTAAATAAGTATACTTATTAACTTTTTATGAAATATGAGTTAGGTTTGAAGTTATGTAGCAGAGAGATAATGTGACTTAAATAGGATAGTAATTTTTTGACTCTTTTAGGGAATGTCAACCCTAACCTGAGTTTACAAGTTATTTTATATGTAGAAGGGTTATTAATTTATTTATGACTTTTTCATAAATATTTTAATTTGAAACATTAACAAAATTAAACTATATAGTAAGTGTCATTCTGTAACAAATGTTCTAATTTGAGTATATCTTTTATTATTTTATAGTTTATTTTGTAATTGAATAATATGAATTAAAATAAATATATATATATAGTATGACCTGGTTACTTTTTATTTAAAGTTCAATTCTCCAACCGACCCTAACTCTTTACGCTAAATATTTTTTACAAGTCTTAAAAATATCAGGTTAAGTTGGAGGACGCTGACCTTATTAGGCCAATAAGCCCATAGCCACCCATAGAGGGATGTAAATTGGGCCTATTAGCCCACGATCCACCTGAAGTCCACTCATCGCCCAGGTAGACTCAGTCAGGGCGAGCCCAACCTGAGACCTTCGGCTTGGGCCATGTGTTTTGGAGCCCAATCTGACCCAAAAATTCCTCTCCCACCTAGCTCGACTAATCCCCCAACGGCTCCCTCCTCCAACAGTAAAAAATTGAAAAATTCACAACAGCCAAAAATATATATATTTTTTAAAATTTAACCCCTCCTTAGGGGTGCAAACGAGCCAAGCCGAGCCTTGCTGGGCTCGAGCTCGGCTCGTTAAGCTATCGAGCTCGTTTATTGAGCTCGAGCTCGGCTCGATAAGGGACTGAGCTCGAGCTCGGCTCGGCTCGTTAATTTTTGTCGAACTCGAGCTCGGCTCGGCTCGGCTCGGCTCGATAAATTTTTTTTAATATTATTTATATTATTTAAATATAAATTTTTAAATAAAAAATATTATTTATATTATTTAATATATAAAAAATGCATTTATATTATTATTTATATATATATTTATATATTTTTAATATATAAATATATATTATTTAATATATAAATAATATATTTATTATATAATTTAATTATAGATAAGCGGAAGCTCTGGGCGAACACAAGCGAGCTCGAGCTCGGCTCGTTAACGAAACGAGCCCAATAATCGAGCTCGAGCTCGGCTCGTTTAGTAAACGAGCCGAGTCGAGCCGAGCCCTTACCGAGCCGAGCCGAGCCTGTTCACGAACAACTCGGTTCATTTGCAGCCCTCCTTCTCAAATCCTATAAATACCACCATTCTCCCTTTTTATTTATCACAAACAAATCTCTCTCCCAAACTCTCATTCTCTAACAACTCTCAACTCTCTCAATTAAGTTTGAAGTCTCATCCCTACGTAGCAATTGCAATTGTGCGAGAAAAAACTTTGGCTCCGTTTGGTGGAGTTTTCAAAATCTAGTTCCATACTCATTTTTGAGTGTGGTGTTTGTTTAGGATTTTCAAATCATAATTCTACACTCATTTCTTAAAACTCAATTCAAAACATAATCATTACTTTTCAAAACTCATAACCAAACACATAATTCAAAACTCTTTTCAAAACTTCATTCAAATCAATATTTTAAAAATATTTTAATTTTGTTAAGATGTTAAATATTTTAATATTTAAATATGTTACGATTTTTTTAATTTTTTAATTTTTTTAATTTTTTGAATATTTTTAAATATTTTAATTTTTAAATATTACGATTTTAATTTTTTAAATTTTAAAATATTTTATAAAAATAAATTCAAACTCTATTTTATAAAAATATTTTTAAATATTTTAATTTTTTTGTTATGTATTTGGTTACGATTTGAGTGTAGAGTTGTGAAAGTAGTATGAAGTTTCGAGTTATGTGTTTGGTTATGAGTTTTAAAAATAATTTTTTAATTGAGTTTTGTTTTATGTGTTTGGTTACGATTTGAGTGTAGAGTTATTTTTAAATTTAAAATATTAAAATTTTAAATAATTTTAATTTTAAAATATTAAAATTTTAAATAATTTTAATTTTTTGAACATTTAAAGTATTTAAATTTTTACGATTTAAAATTTTTGAATATTTATTTTAATTTTTTACTTATTAAATTTTTTAGATTATTTAAATATTTATGATTTAAATTTTTTGAATATTTATTTTGAAAAAAATTTATTTCCTTTGTAGTATTTTCAATTAAAAAATTGATTAATGTTATTTTTTGTTAATAATAAATTTTTTTAATTGAATTTTAAAAAGAGTTTGGTTATGAGTATTGATCAAAATTTTTAATAATGTGAAAGTAATGTGATTTGTTATGAGTTATAACAATTTGAATTAAGTTTTGAAAACTCTTTTCAAAACTCATAACCAAACAAATTTTCTTACTTCACATGTCAAATCAAACTTTCAAAACTAAATTCTACACTCAATTTAAAACTCAATTCCACACTCAATTCAATACTTCATTCAAAAATCATAACCAAATAAATTTTCTACACTCAAATCATAATTCTAAAACACATAAACTCAAAATATAACTCATATTCTCAAATCATAGTTACAAAGCTCTACCAAACGGAGCATTTCTCATTCCTAAATGACAATTGCAATTGCGTAAGAAGAAATTTTTATCAAGATAAACAAATTTTTGTATCACATTTGGCAGTTGGTAACAGTAATTATTTTAATTAATATTTATTAGTTACTTATTTTTGTTTACATATATTACTTGTTATGATTTACTCATTATTTTAATTAATTGTTAGTTGATATATATTATTTTACTTACATTATTATGGATCTTAATATTCTTAATGTTTACACCGACATTGATACATATATATATCATAAATTTGTTGATTTTCTTTCTACTGTACCTAATGTTCCCCCAGCTCCGATATGGAGCTCGAATTTCAGGGGCACTAATGCCCCGAAATTCTATATAAGGCCAAAAAAAAAAAAAAAAGTTACCAAAACTGGAAATTAGGGGCATTAGTGCTCACAGTTTTAGTGCCGCAAATCATTTTTGAATGTTCCCCTTTCAGCATCGTCATCGTCGTCATCGTCGTCGTCGTCATCGTCATCATCTAGGGGCACGACTAGTACTATTTGGGAGTATTTGGAAAGAATATCTGTAAATAATCCTGATGGTACAACTATAATTAAAATAAATGTAAATATTATGCACATCTATTTAGTGTTGCATCTGCAGGGGGTATTAGTCATCTAAAAGGCATGCTAACAAACATTTACGAGGTCAACAACCTAATATTAGAACTTAAATACAATTGGGGGTTCATCAACTGATAATTTGCAAACATTTTCATATAATTCTACATCTGTACAAAATTTTGTAGGTGATTATATTATTAAAAAATAACAAAATTATAATGAACGTGAGAGAATTCAAAGTGATTTGTATTATATATCCTTGGCCAATGCGAGTGAATTGTCTGCCTCTTCCAATGATTGATCAACCATTTGTTTTCCACTAGTTCATTTCTAATGTTTTTATTAAATTAGTGAAGTGGAGTATAATGCAAATGATTGGTAGGTTAACAGGTGTCAACCTAGTTAGGATATACTTGACCTATAGTGATACAATTTCTCTACCATCATCAATAATTTATATTTATTTTATTTAATGATATAAATTTTGTAGTAATATTTTATTTCATTTTGAAATATAATTTATTAATTAAATGTTATCTATTTAATTTAATGATTGTAATATTTTGTTTCATTCTGATATGTATAAAATTATTCATTTCATTTCATTTTTTTTTCAAAAAAGACTATGTATGCGGTTTATAACTAAATAAGAAAATGACATAATTTCATACTTTCTAAATCATAACCACAAAACATAACACAATAACTAAATATCTCATTAACCATAAATAAATAATATCATAACTTAAAAAAAAAATTAGTCAGAACTAATGTATAAAATGATATAACTTGATACTTAATCATAACTATAAAAATAAAAATAAAAATAAAAAGTCATAACTAAGCACCACACGAGTCATAACCAAATAGCTCTCATGAATAATCATAATAACTAAAATAATGTCATAACAAAAAAAAAAATTACATAATTTCATATTTTTTTAGTCATAAACAAAAAAACATAAGTCATACATAATTAAATAACAACACATGAAACATAACCAAACATCTCATTAATCTTAACTAAAATACTCTAATACATTTTTTTATATATATTTTTTATCCCTCATAAATAATATATATATAAAATATCTATCATTTATTTTTCACAAAAAAAAAAAAAAAAAAAAACCCTCCAGGCTCGATGACCCTATTTTGATTGGGCATGGGCCTAACTTTTTAGCCTGTAGACTAGCCCAACCCAGTCCAAATTTTGGCGAGAGGCCACGAGGTCTGGATAGATTGGGTCAGAATTACACCTCTATCCATAATGTGGGTGAAAAACATTGTTCACATTTCCCAAACCATAATTGAGATAACCTTTATCTTATATAATGAAAATGTGATTTTTTTTTTTTTTACAGGAAAATCCTCCCTACCCTCCCGCAGGTCCAAGGCAGCGCCCCTTGCAGAGATCACCAAGATGTCCTGTTAGCCGTTGCAGAGATCACCAAGATGTCCTGTTAGCCATTCCGAGCGAGGAGACTATAACCTGGGAACTTGCCCCGACCTCCCAAGACAAGCTCCGCTTAAGTCAGGACTCGCACAGCGGGGGAGCATTGAACCCACACCAAGTGCTGACTAGACAACTTGAGATCCAACTTCCTAACCAACAGTGCTTCACCCAGGAGATTGGCCCAAGGAGGGAATTGAACTTGTGACTTTGGGACTTAAACCCCAAGGCCTTACCACAATGCCACAACCCCTTGGGTTGAAAATGTGATGCTATTATAAAATAAAAATAAAAAAGACAAATGGTAACGAATGTTGACACTGTTAACATTGGAAATGTAATAGAAGGTGTTTTGAAAGTTTTGTTATGTTAGCTGTATATTATTATAGTTGTTTCTGATCGATTTGTATTTGTATCTCTCTCCATCTCTTGTATTTGTATCTCTCTCAATCTCTCAATCTCCTTACTTATCTAGGTTTCCTTTCTGCCTATATATAGAGGCTTCTCCTATTGTATTATTCAATTCAATACAGAGTTTCTTCTTTCTCTTCTCTCACTACTTTCATAACATGGTATCAGAGCCAAAAATTCTCTCATAATCTTTTTTTGCAGTTTGCTTTTGTCCTTGGTGTTGTTTCTACTGGCTTCTGCGTATTTTGTTAATCCGTATTTTCACGTTTGAACTACACCAAACTCTTCGTCTCCTCACGACGAAGCCATCGCCACCAAAATCACTACCATCGGCCTCTACGCGCGCCCTCACGCACGTCCAAACGAGTGGCGCGTCATTAATTCGCGTTCTCATTCTCACCACGCTCCGCACGCATTGTCACAGCCGGCCTCCGTCGCTCTGACCCGGCTTTCACTTGACCCTCGGCTTCCGCTTGGGTTCGCCTCATTTCGCCATCAACTTCGGTAGACTCGGCTTTCCGCCCCAGCCGATTCTCCATCGGCTTCCGCTCGGCTTCTCTTAGCCGCGTGCTGCCTTGTGGTTGTGTAGGTGGCGGCGGCAGAGAAGATGCGTTAGCGGTGAGAACCGAAGTAAACGGCCGACATCGATTCTACTTGTTCCTAAGGTTTTCGGTATACGAATCTGTTGGTGACCTCCGTTTGTGATTATGGATCGTCTGAGAGAATATCCAATCTGTCTCTGTTATCCTTGATGGGTCCAATTATGTTAGTTGGGCTTAAGCTCTCTCTAGCTTCATTAAAGGGAAACGCCTTTGGCGGATTATTACTGGTACTCTTTCCAAACCCACCAAAAAGGAGAATGAGACCGACTCTCAATTCGATGACCGTCTTGACGACTAGGAAAATAAGAATTATCAAATCATCACATGGTTCCGGGCTACCTCAGTTCTTTCCATCAACCTTCAATTTGGACGCTTTCAGGACGATGACTCCCATGTCTCTCCTGCCAAAGCAATTTGGGATTTTTTGAAGGAACGTTATCAGACCACTGGCCATGCTCATCAATATCAACTATTGCAGACT
Organism: Camellia lanceoleosa; assembly: GCA_025200525.1. Classification (NCBI taxonomy): domain Eukaryota; kingdom Viridiplantae; phylum Streptophyta; class Magnoliopsida; order Ericales; family Theaceae; genus Camellia; species Camellia lanceoleosa. The sequence continues at coordinate 200,440 of JANUSC010000286.1, read as the reverse complement.
CTTCATCACATGCGTCAAGCACCCGGTCAGTCTCTCAATGACTTTCTATTCCAGATGTCATCCGTTTGGGACCAGCTTGCTCTTTTTGAACCTCCATGGGCTCATTCTGATGATGCACAGCTATTTATTACTTATCGGAATCATCAGCGACTATTACAGTTTCTTATGGCTCTTCATAGCACTTTTGAGCCCGTGCGTGCTTCTTTGCTTCATCGTTTGCCTTTGCCCACTTTAGAGCAAGCCATTACTGAGCTCTTATCAGAGGAGACTCGTTTTAAGAGTCTCAGATCTCACGCCACAGATTCTGTTCTTGCTACTCCATCTTCTCAGAGTTCCTCATCTTCACAGCCACTCATATGCAGTTATTGTCGCATAGCAGGCACCGCCGACCACTCATTCTCTTGTTCCTTTGCCAGGTTCGCGAATGCTTGACTTGTCATAAGACTGCTCCGGGCCATCTCCAAAGCCATTGTCCTCGAGCTCCCTCTACTACTTCATCTAAGAAAGGGGCTTCTCGTTCTGGGTCTCAGTCCAAATTTAACCACGGTTCTCACTCTGCTACTGTTGCTTCTGAAGGTTCTTCTGCTCCTTCTTTTTCTATGGATGATGTTGAGTCCCTTATCCACCAGGTTCTCAACAAATCGGGTACTCCTCCTTCTACTGCTCTTTCCGTAACCTCAGGTAACTCTTCATGGTATTTTGATTCCGCATGCTGTAATCACATGACTTCTGACTCCACTCTATTTTCTTCGTTGTCCTCATCCTCTTCTGCTCCCACTATACACACTGCTGATGGTTCTCATATGCCTGTTAGTCATATTGGCCAAATCTCTACTTCCACTGTGACACTTTCTGATGCTTACCATATTCCTTCTCTTAAAATGAACCTTATCTCTGTTGGTCAATTATGTGACCTTGGTCTAACTATTACTTTTCTGCTAATGGTTGTTTGGTGCAGGACCCTCAGACGAGACAGATCCTTGGGATAGGCCGTAAGCATGGACGTCTGTTCGAGATTCTCCACCTTCGCAGTCCGCACAAATCATCTCCTGTTGCTGCTGCATCTACTATGTCTTCTTTTCATCTTTGGCATTGTCGCTTAGGACATGTCTCTTTTAGTCGTTTAAAAATTTTAGTTTCTAATGGTCAGTTAGGTGGGTATGCGTGTTGACGATGTATCGCTTATCTTGTCAAATTGCTAAACAACCTGCATTACCTTTTAATAAAAGTAATTCTATCTCTACTGCTCCTTTTGATCTTGTGCATTCAGATATTTGGGGACCTTCCCCCACACCTACCATGGGGGGTCTAGATATTTTGTGATTTTTGTTGATGATTTTTCTCGCTATACTTGGCTTTTTCTTCTCAAAAATCGCTCTGCACTTAAACAGATTTACTATGATTTCTCTGCTATGGTCCACACTCAGTTTTTTTGTACTATTAAGCTTTTTCGTTCTGATAATGCTAAGGAGTACTTGGATTCTGATTTTCTTTCTTTTCTTCAGGCTCATGGTACTCTTTCTCATCGATCTTGTGCAAGCACTTCCCAACAAAATGGACGAGCCGAAAGAAAGCACCGTCATATTCTAGACACTACTCGGGCTCTTCTCCTTTCTTCTTCTTGTCCTGAAAACTTTTGGGGGGAAGCTGCCCTCACTGCCATCCATACCATCAATCGAGTCCCTACCCCTGTCATAGCTAACACAACTCCTTACGAGCGTTTGTATGGTTCTCCTCCTGATTATACCACTCTTAAAGTTTTTGGTTCTGTTTGTTTTGTTTTTCTTCAGCCTCATGAACACAGTAAACTAGAACCTCGTTCTCGTCTTTGTTGTTTTCTGAGGTATGGTATCGAACATAAAGGGTATCGTTGTTGGGATCCTATCTCTAAGCGTCTTCGTATTTCTCGTCATGTGGTCTTCTGGGAACACAAAATGTTCTCCACTCTTTTCAAGTTTCACCTACCCCAGTCTACCCACTCACCGGTCTTCACTGATATTTCTATCGGTTTGTTTTCTGATGACTTTGATGCAGATCTGGCCCCATGCTTCCACAGCTGCCTACGCCTATCGTCCATCCTGAGGATCCTGTGTCAGCTGATGGCCCTCCGCCTTCTCCGGCTCCGGTAGAGGTTCCCCCGGACCCTATTTCCATTGAGGTTCCTCCTCCACCTGAGCGTCATTCTACCCAGGTAAGGCAGCCTTCTGCTTTTCTTCGTGATTATATTGTTGGTTCCACTGCTTTTTGCTCTCATGAGCCTACTTCTTATCAAGAAGCTTTTTCTAACCCTCTTTGGCAACAAGCTATGACTGATGAACTGCAGGCTTTCGAACAAACTCATACCTGGGATGTAGTTGATCTTCCTCCTGGCAAGCGTACTGTTAGTTGCAAATGGGTTTACAAGATCAAAACTCATTCTGATGGTTCCATTGAGCGTTACAAAGCTCGCCTTGTCGCCTGGGGATTTAGTCAAGAATATGGGATTGATTATGAGGAAACATTTGCTCCTGTTGCCCGCCTTACTTCAGTTCGCAGCTTACTTGCTGTTGCTGCTGCTCGCCACTGGCATCTTTCTCAGATGGATGTCAAGAATGCATTTCTCAATGGTGATCTCACTGAGGAAGTTTTTATGCAACCTCCTCCTTGTTCTTCTGTTCCCTCAAACAAGGTTTGCAAACTCCGCCGTGCTTTATATGGTTTGAAACAAGCTCCACGTGCCTGGTTTGCCAAGTTCAGCTCTACCATTCGTGACTTTGGTTTTTCTTCTAGTGCCCATGATTCTGCCTTGTTTATCCATAAGACGAAGTGGGGTACTATTCTTCTTCTCCTCTATGTGGATGATATGATTATCACTGGAGATGACACAGTGGGTATTTCTAGTCTCAAACAGTTTCTCCATCGCCAGTTTGAAATGAAAGATTTGGGTGCACTTAGCTACTTCCTTGGCTTGGAAATTTCTCAAGATTCCTTTGGTTATTTTCTCACTCAAGCCAAGTATACTTGTGATCTTTTGGCTCGTGCTAACCTTTCCGATTGCAAGACTGTCACTACTCCAGTTGATCCTCAGACTCGTCTTACACCTCTTGACGGCCCCCTATTGTCAGATGCAACTTTATATCGTCAGTTAGTTGGTAGTCTTGTCTATCTCACAGTTACTCGTTCAGATATTGCTTATGCTGTTCACATTGTCAGTCAATTTATGACTGCTCCTCGCTCTCCACACTATGCTGCTCTGGTTCGCATTTTGCGCTATCTCAAAGGAACTTTGTTTCATGGTCTTCACTATTCCCCTCACTCTTCTCTACAGCTGCATGCCTTTTTTGATGCCGGTTGGGCAGGGGATCTTACCGATCGTCGTTCCACTACTGGGTACTGCTTCTTCTTGGGCACTTCTCTCATTTCCTGGCGTAGCAAGAAGCAAACCCTTGTTGCTCGTTCTAGTACCGAGGCTGAGTATCGTGCTCTTGCAGATACTACTCAGGAGCTTGTGTGGCTTCGTTGGCTTCTTTCTGACATGGGTGTTTCTCATTCCGCTGCCACTAATCTTTATTGTGACAGTCAAAGTGCTATTCAGATTGCTCATAACGATGTCTTCCATGATCACACCAAGCATATTGAGATCGATTGCCACTTTATACGACAGCATGTTACTAGTGGCCATGTTCGCCTTCTCTTTGTTCCCTCTGCAGATCAGACCGCCGACCTCTTCACCAAAGCTCATCTTCCAGGCCACTTTTCTGATCTCCTCTCCAAGCTCAAATTGATATCTGACTTACCACCTTGAGCTTGAGGGGGGGTGTTAGCTGTATATTATTATAGTTGTTTCTTATCTATTTGTATTTGTATCTCTCTCCATCTCTTGTATTTGTATCTCTCTCAATCTCTCTATCTCCTTACTTATCTAGGTTTCCTTTCTGCCTATATATAGAGGCTTCTCCTATTGTATTATTCAATTCAATACAGAGTTTCTTCTTTCTCTTCTCTCACTACTTTCATAACATGTTAAAATGTTAAAAGGTAGTAGAAAAATTATAAAAAATTATTTTGAATTTAGTGATGAGTGGCTCGAGATCTACCTATTTTTTTTAATATTTTTCCTATGTTCTAGATATACTAGTTACCAGTATCCATAAAAAATATATATATAATTTTTAATCTAATTATGAGAGGCATTAATTTCATATTTTATTTAAAAAATTAATTAAATACATATCTTATATATATATCAATGCAATTTTTATTTTACAATTAAATTACCGAGGATTTAAATTCATTCAGTAACACTATACACGCCTTGCTCTCAAGATTTCACATGTGATTTGGATTTATTTAGATAACACTCTGCACATCGTACTTGAGACTACTAATTTTGTTTTGCTGCTTACAAACTTTTTTGAAATCGTCTAATTATGTGAATAAGTTAAATTTGAAAATAATTTTAAATTGATTAATTTTGAAGTCAAATTTGAACAACGGTTCACAAATCTTAGGAATTGTTTGAGAATAAACTATTTTAGTATTTTTTTTACTTTTTACAAAAAAAAAATGTGCATAAAAATATAGCGATGCTATGACTCCAAAAAGATAAAAATAAATAAAAAGTATGCTATTTTATTAGCATCTTGAACAACCCCTTTGTATTTTAAAAATAAATAAATCAATCAAGCTACTCAAATTCATTCAGAGAGTTCGAAATTGATTCATTATGTAAAGAAATTAATTTTGAACATAATTTTAAGTTTATTAAGTTATTAAACCAAACTTAAACAACCTACTACTCGATGTGACTCAATTCGTTTTCAACTCTATTTGAAACATGTTTTCCCCCACTTTTTTTAAAGTGTTAAAATATATTTTAAAGATTTGACAAATTTAAAAACAAAATCACTAATGACAAAAATATCAAAAAGTAAAAAAAAAAAAAAAAAAAAAAAAAAAAAAAAAAAAAGGATTAGAAGATGCTTCAATGATAATGTTCTTTCATTTTTTTCAATGGTATTTACGGGCTAGTCCTATTACCAGACTTATTTACCTATAAGTTGTTGGGTGTACCTCCTTATTGGAGTGCGGAACCCAATTAGTTTTTGAAAAAAGAGTTTAATTTGGTTTAGAATTAATTATAATATATTTTTATATATTATATTTAATTTGTGGAGGCCCAATCCAATTTGAAAACAACTTAGGGTTTGATTACAAAACCCTAGATTCACAATATATATATATATATATATAAAATATTGTTTTGTGGGTGCCGTGTGGTTTTTGGGTGGAACACACAGTTTCGGAATTGGTGAACTAATAGTAGTGTTTTTTATCAAGTTCGGTGGGCTATTGTTTCTAAAGCACTATTTGAAGTTGTGTTCGGCATTGAAGAAGTTGATTTGGTGGAGTTATTTTGGGTCTTCTTCAACTCTGATTCTGAAGATTCTGGTTCATCTATTTGGTGAGGTCTTTCCTCTTGTTTATTTGTGATTATTTGGAATTCACCTAAGGGTGGTTTTGTGAGACCATTCGTGTCTCGTTTGTAATCATTTGGAACTTATTTGGTTGATAGTGGAATCGGATTTCGATCCCGTGGACGTACCTCACATTGAGGGAACCACGTAAAAATTCTTGTGTTGCCTTTGATTTAATTTTTCCGCATTAGTTTATATTCCCATTGATTGATTTACTTGTGGGGATTCATCGATTTTCCCTAACAACTGGTATCAGAGCTTACGGTTTATTTGGATTTATTTATTTGTGTAAATCAATGGAGGGGAATGTGGGTCGTATGTCTAGCTTCAATGGAAGCAATTGGGTAACTTGGAAAACTAAAATGGAGGACCTATTATTTTGTAAAGACTTGTATGGACCCATTGAGGGTGATAGTGGCAAACCTGCTGATATGAAAGATGATGAGTGGAAGAGACTTAATCAAAAAGCCGTTGGTGTTATCCGTCAATGGATTGATGACAGTGTGTTTCATCATGTTGCTACTGAAACTTCAGCACATGATTTATGGAAAAAATTAGAGAGTCTTTATGATAGAAAATCAGCCACAAATAAAGCCTTTCTGTTTCGTAAGTTGGTTAATTTAAAATATAAAGAGGGCAGCCCTATTCCGGAACATCTGAATGAAATAAAGAGTATCGTTAACCAACTTGCTTTTATGAAAATTATTTTTGATGATGAGTTGCAGGCTTTGATGCTACTTAGTTCCTTACCCGAAAGTTGGGAGATTTTGGTTGTGACAGTTAGTAATTCGGCCCCCGATGGAGTTGTCACTATGGGTCAAGTCACTAGTAGCTTGTTGAATGAAGAAACTAGAAGAAAATCAGTCGGCACCTCTCATTCGGAAGCATTTGTTGTGAGAGGCCGAAGTAAAACAAGGGGGAGGAGTAAGACTCCTCATGGTCGTGATCAAAGCTGTGACAAGTCAAGAGATAGTTCTTTTTCAAAGAAAGACGTTGAGTGTTATTATTGCTATGAGAAAGGGCACATGAAGCGAGAATGCCGAAAGCTCAAGAATAAAAAGAAAAGGCGTGACAAAAGTGTGGATAAGAAGCAAGAAGACACAACAGCAGTTACTACCGATGATATCATGGTCGTTTGTGAAGATGATTGTATCAATTTTGTGGGCCAAGAGAGTCACTGGGTGATTGATTCTGGTGCTTCTTTTCATGTGACTTCTCGAGTTGATTTCTTCACTACCTACACTGCAGGAGATTATGGTTCTGTTCGAATGGGTAATGAAGGTTTGTCCAAGATTATTGGTATGGGTGATGTTTGCTTGGAAACAAATTTGGATTGCAAATTATTGCTTAAAGATGTGAGGCATGTTCCCGACATTCGCCTTAATTTAATCTCTACTGGGAAGCTAGATGATGAAGGCTTCAACAACAAATTTGGTGATGGAATATGGAAGCTCACAAAGGGTTCTTTGGTGGTGGCTAAGTGCAAGAAGACTCATACACTTTATTCGATGCAAGGAAAAATTTGTAAAGGTGTTGTCAATGCACTTGAAGATGATACTTCTCGAATTGTGGCACGTTTACTTGGCCACATGAGTGAAAGGGCCGCAAGTATTGTTCAAGAAAGAGCTTCTACGGTTTGAAAGGTACACATCTTAAAACTTGTGTTCATTGTTTGGCGGGTAAACAACATAGAGTTTCTTTTCATAAAAATGTTGCTTCTAGAAAAGAAAATGTGTTGGAGTTAATTCATTCGGATGTTTGTGGTCCTTTAAAAGTTAGAACACATGGTGGTGCACTTTATTTTGTTACTTTCATTGATGATTATTCAAGGAAAGTTTGGGCTTATCTACTAAAAACTAAAGATCAAGTTCTAGAAGTATTTAAGCATTTTCAAGCCATGGTTGAAAGAGAAACATGACAGAAATTGAAGTGCATCCGAACAGACAATGGTGGTGAATACATTGGGCCATTTGATGAGTATTGTCGCAGCCAAGGTATTCGGCATCAAAAGACAGTTAAGAAGACTCCTCAACAAAATGGCGTTGCCGAGAGGATGAACCGCACCATTGTGGAAAGAACAAGGTGTTTGCTTTCACAAGCTAAATTGCCAAGATCCTTTTGGGGTGAGGCAATGAGTACTGATTGACTTGATCAATTTATCTCCTTGCTATCCTTTGAATGGTGATGTTCTGAAAAGAGTTTGGACCGCAAAGATGTGTCTTATGAGCACTTGAGAGTGTTTGGTTGCCGAGCTTTTGTTCACATTCCAAAGGATGAGAGGTCCAAGCTTGATAGTAAGTCAAGACAATGTATTTTTCTTGGCTATAGGCGTGATGAATTGGGTATAGACTATGGGATCCGTCGACAAGAAAGTCATTGCCGTGATGTTGTGTTTCTTGAAGACCAAACAATTGAAGACTTTGGTAAAGGTGATCAACCGGAGCCAAAAACTAGTGATCTCATTGTCATGGATCCATCTCCTTCATCTCCAGTTGATGATGAAAATGGGGGAGATATGCAGCCATCTATTGAAGATGTAGAAGATGATGCTAATCCTAATGAAGTTGAGCCAGAAATTGAGGAAGAGCATCCAACTCAAGAACCGCCACCACAACTTGAGTTGAAGAAATCTACAAGGGACCGACAACCTTCAAGAAAGTATCCTCCCAATGAATTTGTGTTGATTTCTGATCAAGGGGAGCCAGAGAGCTACCAAGAAGCAATTGAGCATGTAAAGAAAGGTGATTGGGAAAAGGCCATGGAAGAGGAGATGAACTCCTTACTTGAAAATCACACCTATGACTTAATGAAGTTGCCTAAAGGGAGGAAAATTCTGAAAAATAAGTGGGTCTTCAAATTGAAGAATGATAGGAAGAATTTGAGGTACAAAGCGCGTCTTGTTGTGAAAGGCTTTGGGCAAAAGAAAGGTATTGACTTTGATGAGATTTTCTCGCCGGTTGTGAAGATGTCTTCTATTCGGGTTGTACTTGGCATGGCTGCAAGTATGAACCTTGAAGTTGAGCAACTTGATGTAAAGACCGCATTTCTTCATGGTGATCTTGAAGAAGAAATTTACATGGAACAACCGGAAGGTTTTGTGGAGAAAGGGAAAGAGAAATTTGTTTGCAAATTGAAGAAAAGTTTGTATGGTCTCAAGCAAGCTCTGCGGCAATGGTACAAAAAATTTGACTCTTTCATAATGAATAATGGCTTTTCTAAAACCACTTCGGACCATTGTGTGTTTGTGAAAAATTTCCCAGATGGCAAATTTATTATTCTTTTGCTTTATGTTGATGACATGTTAATTGTGGGTCAAGATTCTACCATGATTAACAGGTTGAAATTGGAGTTGAGTAAATCTTTTGCTATGAAAGATTTGGGACCGGCAAAGTAAATACTTGGTATGAAAATTGTTCGTGATCGCAAAGAGGGACTGATTTGGTTGTCTAAAGAGGTATACATTGAGAGAGTTCTTGAGAGATTCAACATGGATAAAGCAAAGCCGGTTGGTTGTCCACTTGCAGATTACTTCAAACTTAGTTCGAATCAATGTCCTACAAGTGAGAAAGACAAAGAAGAGATGTTGAAAGTTCCTTATGCTTCAGCAGTTGGTTCTTTGATGTACGCCCTGGTTTGTACAAGGCCGGATATTGCTCACGCCGTTGGTGTGGTGAGTTGTTTTCTCTCTAATCCGGGTAAAGAACATTGGGCAGCGGTAAAATGGATTCTAAGATATCTTCGAGGGACTTCGAAGGTGTGTTTGTGTTTTGGGGATGGTAAACCGATGCTTGATGGGTTCATGATTCGACATGGTGGTGATGTTGATTCTAGGAAATCTACTTGGGTATTTGATGACTTTTGCAAGGGGGCTGTGGCATGGCAATCTAAATTACAAAAATGTGTTGCTCTCTCAACTACCGAAGCTGAATTTATTGCCATTACAGAAGCTTGCAAAGAAGAATTATGGTTGAAGAAATTTTTGCAAGAGTTGGGTTTGAAGCAAGAAAGGTATGTGCTTTATTGTGATAGTCAAAGTGCTATTCGCTTGAGTAAAAATTCTACCTTTCATTCGAGATCGAAACACATTGATGTGAGATACCATTGGATTCGTGATGTGTTAGATTCGAAATTGTTGCAACTCGAAAAGGTTCATACAGATGATAATATTTCAGATATGCTGACTAAGACTTTGTCGAGGGACAAACATTTAAAGTGTCGAACTTTGGCGGGTATGGTTGATGTCTCCACCTAAGTCGGTAGGGGGAGAATTGTTGGGTATACCTCCTTATTGGAGTGTGGGACCCAATTAGTTTTTGAAAAAAGAGTTTAATTTGGTTTAGAATTAATTATAATATATTTTTATATATTATATTTAATTTGTGGAGGCCCAATCCAATTTGAAAACAACTTAAGGTTTGATTACAAAACCCTAGATTCACAATATATATATATATAATATTGTTTTGTGGGTGCCGTGTGGTTTTTGGGTGGAACACACAGTTTCGGAATTGGTGAACTAATAGTAGTGTTTTTTATCAAGTTCGGTGGGCTATTGTTTCTAAAGCACTATTTGAAGTTGTGTTCGGCATTGAAGAAGTTGATTTGGTGGAGTTATTTTGGGTCTTCTTCAACTCTGGTTCTGAAGATTCTGGTTCATCTATTTGGTGAGGTCTTTCCTCTTGTTTATTTGTGATTATTTGGAATTTACCTAAGGGTGGTTTTGTGAGACCATTCGTGTATCGTTTGTAATCGTTTGGAACTTATTTGGTTGATAGTGGAATCGGATTTCGATCCCGTTGACGTACCTCACATTGAGGGAACCACGTAAAAATTCTTGTGTTGCCTTTGATTTAATTTTTCCGCATTAGTTTATATTCCCATTGATTGATTTACTTGTGGGGATTCATCGATTTTCCCTAACATAAGCCCCACTCATTTTTTCATCTACCGATATCCGTAAAATGTATGGGGTCAAATAAGTATTTTATAACTTATTAATGTATTAAAAAAAATGTGAAGGACTTATAAGCAATTAAGTCCATCACATATGACTAGTTCGTAATTTATCATTTTTTCAATGATTATATAGCTCATAAAACATGGTTCTTTCATTTTTATTCTTTGAGTTGGGGTTTTACCTTGATTGAGGCAACATGCCAATAATACAATGAAAGTAACATGTTCTTTTCCCATTTTGGGTGATGAAAATATTTAAAATAGCATGTAGAATGGCATTCAATTTATTTGGGAAATGCAAAAATAAACATTCAAAAAAAATAAAAAATTCTACTTATAGGTTTGGAATGCACATACCCATGGCCATGCCCTCTAGTTTAGTTATGAAATCTATGATGATTCTATTGTTACATGCGATTTAATTATGCAGTCTATGATGATTCTATTATTACATTTTTGTTTCAAATTGTGACATTTGAATCAATTACTAGATGAAGACTGGATGAAAAAATACTGTAAATAATCATCTTCTAAAAAGTCAAAGCATTATTTGTCTCTTGCCCTTGCCTTATTTGTCTAATTTTTTGTACATAGTGTTTGGTCTAACTCTCATAATAGGTTTCATTATACTTGATATAATAACTTTTTGTGTATTAGTGTTAGTATATGTTCTACATTATAAGGACAAATTACACTAACGGTTTTTATAGTTTGAGATTTATATCACTTTAATTTATAACCTTTTAATTGTGATACATTTAATTCTGAATTTTGAATCTCGTTACAAATAAGGATAATTGAAGACATTGTTATTCCATTTCAGGAGCAAAGTCATCAATTTGAAAAAATATAAATTAGTTTGACAAAAATAAATATCAATTTTTTAAAAATATTTAAAATTATTTCTACTCACCAAAAATAAAATTATATTAAAATGATAAATCTTTTATATTTTTATTTTTTTACCAAATTAATTTTTAGTAGGGCAAATTATATCAATGGTCCTTGTACTTTACACGTTGTGTCATTTTGGTCCCTCTAATTTTAATTTGCTCGATTTTGACCTTGAATTTTGAACTTTGTATTATTTTGGTCCAATTGAAAATGGAAGTTAAGAAATTGGACGGAAAATTTGCACGTGAATGATATGTGATGGCAAAATAGACATTTTGCTTTCCCTTTTAGCTTCTTCCTTGCATGTGTAGACACCCCGTTTTTGACCGCCTCTAAGACTTGGCCGCCTCAGGTTGATCACTCGATGATGAAAAGATACGCTGTACAATTGTTTAAGTTCTTCAGTAAAAGGTTTCGATTTTTGAGCTTCTAATCCCAACCTTACACCCCTTTTTGACCAAACTATTTTAGTCCAAAACTATTTTAGATCTTAAAATTCTCTTTTCAAAATATTTTTCCAAATGCTTCTACGATGTTCCGAGACTCGTAATTCATTTAAAATATTGCACTTTTTGGTAAACCGAGTAAGGACAAAGTGGAAATAAATGAAAGAGACATGAACTCTTTGAAATTTTTTTAAAAACATCTTATTTATAAGTTTGGAGTTTGAGAAAATAGGAGAGGAGGGAAGAAAACTAGTTGTGGGAAAGGTTGAGCATCAAACAGTTAAGATAAAAATGAGCAGTTTTTGATTAAAATAGGCATATCTCTTTTTACACATAGAATTTAGATGTGAGGCCACCACCATTGGAAAATAGACTTTCAGGGCTTCAATATAGACTCAAGAATCACCTGAAACCGAGTCCGGATGAAAGAAATATGCCCGTTTAAAGTCGGGCATTGACAACAGATTTTTGTGGCCGGCCGGCCACTTCCTTTACCGGCCGACCAGTTGTCTTGAGAGGCAGATTTTTATAGCCAAGTGTCCCCATTAGTGGCCAGTTGACCAAAAGTGAGTATACAGCCGTCTAATTAGTAGCTGACCGACCATTTGTGTTATTAAAACTAGATATTTTTGCCAACTGTCTCTACAAGTGCATGCACTACACCAGCTATCTCTATACTGATATTTCCAAGATAGTTGCGAATCGAGTCTACCCTTCATTTGATCCGTTTGATAATAAGGAGATGTAGGGTGGACAAACATCCCTTGAAAATACTCTGTTTGTGCTTTGTTCCATGTCTGTTGTAGCGAGGTAGCACCAAACATTAGTGGTCGACCGACCACCTTTACTGTACGACTGTCCACTTTTTTTGGCCAGTCGGCTTGTAACGACCCCATCACGTAAAATGATTAACACTTAATTAATTAAGGAGATTTGGATTTTAATTGCCAATTATTCTAATTTAATATGAGATTTATGAAAATTATGAAAATTGATTCGTATGTAATTCTATTGATGATTTATTTTGAAATTAGAAATTGAAAGCCTAAATGGCTCAAGATAGTACAAATGGTGAATTGAATTATTTTAATTTCGAGTATCGGACCATATGAGAGTTCAATTAAATATTCGATTCAAATTTATAAAATTAAGGTTTGATCAATTGGGTCTGAATTGGAGTTAATTAAGTTATGAGGATTGAGAATTAAGATTATTATGAATTAAATTTATTTATGAGGCGCTCAATTTAATATGTAATTTATGGGCACTTCAGCTTTAATCGAATTGGAGATGTCTTTGTGTAGGAAGGCCCTACAGGTTCCGTTTGAAAATCTGAACCGTTCAATGTGTAGAACTCGTCGAGTACTATATGTTTGTGAAAAATCACGTTGATCGGATATCGATAGCTATGTGATCAAATCAGTTTTGTATAAAAAAAAATGTACGGTGAATAAATTAACGGTTGATAAAAAACTGATTTGATCAGATAGCTATCGATATCCGATCAACGTGATTTTCCACAAGTATATAGCACTCGACGAGTTCTACACATTGAACGGTTCAGATTTTCAAAACGGGACCTGTGGTGGGCCTCCATGGGCCCAACAGCACCGTCTAGTCCGATTAAGGACTGGACCAAAGCCCGAGCCGTAATTTATAAAGCGAAGATTTTGAAGTTTAATCTGAAATTGAAGACCTTAACAATTTGAGGAACCAAAATTGATGATGGAAATAAGTTTAATTTGATGTTTAGAGCCTTTTGAGAGTTTAATTAAAAATTTGATTCAGACTAATAAATTTAAATATAATTAATTGGGCTCTAATGGAAGTCAAATTAGATTAATTAAATTATGTGAGATTGTAATTAATTATGATTAATTTAATTATGTGATAATCAAGATTTATTAAGAATAAGTGTTATTTAATTAAACCAATCTTAACCATAAATTAACTTGTAGAATGATTTACGGTTTTGAGGGTGTATGTGGGTGTGTGTACAGAGGAGTATGTGTGTGTGTGTATGTGTGCCGCGTATCCCTCTGCTGGAATATACAATTACTTGACATTCTAAGGAATAGAAATATATATATATATATAGAGAGAGAGAGAGAGAGAGGCTTAGTTCAAGAAAAAGATGAACTAAGGAAAGAAGAGCTTAAGAAAATTTAAAAGAGAGGAAGAAGATTCAAGGAAAAATCAACTATAAATTCTGAAATCAAAGTTTAAGATAAGAAATTTATACTCAAATCATGTAGAAAATATATATGATACTTGAAATTAAGGAGACTATGGAATCAATTTATTGTAAATTGTAAGAAATTGGGTTTTGAGTAAGAATTTAGGATTTAAGCTAAATTCATGTTTATAAATATTTTGTAAGGACTTCACATTACACTTGAAATTAAGAAGAGTTTAAGATCAATTTCACGGAATTTGTAAGGAAATGGGTTTGAATAAGAAAATAAAGTTAGGTTCATTGTTATGGAAATAAACAGGGAAATTAATTATTTTTTATTTGATGTTGAATATCTTGCATGAATTTGGATCTCATTTTTACATGCATGTAATTTGAAGGAATTAAAGAACAAATATGGGTTTTGATTTTGATTATTAACCCATGCATGTAACGTAATTTAAGAGTTTGACTCAAATTAAACATATTTTGGAACATCTATGATCTAAGGAAATAAGTTTGGAAAGTAGTTAGTTTGAGTTTGATTTTGTCATTCTTCATAAGTTGAAACTCAACCTAACATACATCATGGAATTTCAAAATTTTGAGATTTTAATTCATGTTTTATGAGTTTGAATTTAGATTTGATATAAGGAAAATTAATAAAAATCTAAATTAGAGCAATTCAAATTTTAATTATGGTTTGAGCTTGATTATGTAGAATTGGTTGGATTTTGATAAATGTTTCATGCATACAAATGATTTTCTAAGAAGTCTAATACTTTAATTTCATGTTTTATAGGAAAATATAAAGGGTTTGAAGTCAATTTTATGTAATTAAAAAGGAAATGAGAAATTGAAGTTATGTTCAAATTTATGAAAAGTAATTTAGAAATTAATTATTTTGGGTCTGATTTTAGAATATCATGCATGAATTAAGTCTAATTTCTACATGCATGGACAAATTCTACAAGTTTTAATATTCTAATTGTACATGCATCATGAATTTCTAATAATTGATTTCATGTTTTGATGAAATAAGAATTAAGTTTTGAAAATTTATGGGTTTATGAACAATGGGCTTAATTTATAAATTAAAGGAGTTTTGATGTAAATGATTTAAAATTGATCATATTTTCTTGATTATTTAAGAATTTGTATGTTTTAGACAAGCCATGTATGAACCAAAGTTTTGAAATTATTTTGAAAGCTCAATTCAAGTTTTGGAATTTGTGAGTTTGGAATTAGGCATGATATGAAGAACATGAATTAAGTTGAATTTGATGAATTTGAAGTTTGTATGTACATGCATGTAAAGGATTGTCATGAGTTTGCATATTTGAGTCAAGCATGCATTTTATAATGAATTGAAGGCTATCTGGCACATAAGAAGCATGATAATGTTGAATTTCATGAAGTTGATCATCAATTGTATTATTTAAGTTGAAAATGAGGCTTATATTTTATATGTATGTATATTTCAAAATGATATGGAAATTAATTTGCATGAGCTTTGAAGTTATGAAGTGAGTTTGATATGATTCGAGTTTATAAGATAGATTTATGTAAACTTGAGATTCAAATCTTGTAAAATTGGCCCTTATATTCTAGTTAAGAGTTATATATGAGTCTTATGATATTAATTACAATGGATGGAACCAAGTTCGAAGCTCAAACATAATTTGGAAAAACCCAGAACTCAACAAGTCCGCTTGAGCGAGGAATGTGTCGCTCAAGCGTGGAAATTGAGCTCCTAGAAGTTTTGCAGAAATTTGTATTATTGCTCGAGCGAACCCTGTTTTGCAAGGCATCTTGCTCGAGTGTCGAAAGTCTCGCTCGAGCGTAAAATGCAAGTAACCAATACTTTTCCAGACCAAAGGGGTCCACTCGAGCGACAGAAGCTACGCTCGAGCAGAGAGCCCTGTTTCAAAAAATTTTATTTTTTTATAAAAAAAGTTGTTCTATACTTTGTTTTCCGTTCTCTTTCTTTCCAAAGCACTCTTAGGCATACATTAAACATTGTAAATGAATTAAAGAACATAAAAAAAGCCTAAAAGTGTTAAACAAGTTAAAGAACGGAGTAAATTGTATTGTGACCCAATTTTTACATGTATTATGAATTGTGTAGGGTCAACTACAAGGGCGAACGAGGCATTTGAACATTGTGAGTAATAACTCTGTAAAGCTATGCTTAATTACAAGTATTTTTTGACTGATATGATACGATCTGTTTCTTGAACTGTTATTTTATGAATTATGAATGAATGTCCATTTTTTCTGAAATATATTTGTGGTATTCTTAGTTCACGTGGCCCTCGCCCGAGGGTAACAAGACCGTGGCCAATATGCACGTGGCCCTTGCCCAGGGGTAACAATACTGTGGCTTGTGTTCGCGTGGCCCTTACCTGGAGGGTAACAATACCGAGGCTTATATTCACGTGGCCCTCGCCTGGGGGTAACAATACAATGGCTACTTGCATGCAAGATATGAACCTTTATAGTCGTCGGTACAGACTATACATGTGGGTCTCAAGACCAAGTTGATATGATAGCTAATGGGTGTACCACGTATGATCTTATGCAAAATCTGAATATGAATATGAATATAAATATGAATATGAACATGAACATATATCTGAATCTATTTCTGATTTGAAATCTGAATATGTATAAGACTCTGCTTCCGATAAGAATATGTTTATGATATAAACTCTAATTTCAAACTCTGCGATGGACATCATTCGTTAAAACCCTTTACTCTGTTATTATTCATTTGGCTCAAGCTCACTGTATTATTTATGTATGTAGGTGATCAAGCACGTGACCGGGCTTAAAGGCATCTGTCTGGAATCTGTTTTTGTCAGCCAACCTATGTGCCTTCTGTGGAGGTTCCGGATATATCAAGTGGCTATAGCTATGTGGTTTAAAGCTTAAGTTTTGTTTTCTAGTTTGGTTAAACAAGTCTTTGTTTATTTTGTAAATAGAGCTAAGTCTCTTTTTGTCTAATTTGTATATATATGATGACGTAAGAATGATGTGTAAATATGTATATAAAAAGTTTCAAATTTTTTTGTCTCATACAAGTCTGCATGACAATACCCGCTTCCCGTACCCAAAGGGTTAAGCATCATGATGGCCAATAACTGAAGTTCTCTCCGACCAATTCTTGAACAAATTAATAAACGCGAGCGGAAATAATATTTAAGTGAGGGTACCAAAATAATCATCGGAGCTTCTATTTTTATTACAAAATTTATTGACCAAAAAAACCGATATTTACATATAAAAATATCATAAAAGTGTTGTGTGTATTTATTCCGCACCCTCGCATCTAAGACTTTCCAAAAGCTATTTCTAAATTGCATTGTTTCTTGAAAATTGATAAACAGCTATAAACATATGGCAGAGTGAGAAATATTATGCCAAGAGTATAAGAGACATAAAATAACTATGGATAGTTATATAACTAAAATATTTAAGATAACTTAGTCTGAACAAATAATCATTTAAGTAGTAAAATTGAGATTATGAAATAAATAACCATAGCCACAATATCGAACAAAACATAACAGAGGTCACAGAAGTGACAGTCAAAACAGAGGTACGGATTCAATAGGTGGCTCGTATGGATTATAGAGGTGGCTTCCACAATAGTGTAGCACTTATCTCTGCACAACACTTTGCTTCGCACAGAACAGAGGTGAATAGATCCATGACAATAGAGGGCCACAAAGTGACCAAACAAAGACCAATGGTTATTTAAGTCCCCTAAGGCGTAGGACTCCTGTAGTGGTACTTACAAAACATAATTGTTTATAAGGTTGTAGTCAAATATTCTTTAAAATTTAAATAAACATATCAATGAGTTTCATTTTAAACAAATAGAGTTCAGAAATTAATTCACGTAACTGAAATATTTATAAAACATAACTTGTATTAATATAACTAATAAAATACAACTTGTATAAAATAAATTATGATAAGTCAAAACATACGTAAAATATATTATGGTGACTCAAGGTATAATATAACTCACCTTAAAATTAATACCTTACTCGTTCTTCTTTACTTCCGGTACTTTTCCCTTTTTTCGCTTCCTTTTCCCTCATTCCTTTCCCTATTTCTGTTTTCTTGATCGAAGCAAATCCTTCCCTATTTATAGGGAGCAACTGTGGGCACCAAGCCAGCCCCCAGTTCCTACACGTGGCATCCTTATCACTTAATTCATGTTTATCCCCTTTCTTTTTTTTTTCTTTATATATATATATATAATCCATTGCACTTTATTTCATATTTTATTTTTATAGAAAATTTAATTAAACATTTAAGATTTCTCTTATTTATAATTAAATAATACTAATATAAAATTTAAGGAATGACTTAAATTTTCGGGCTGTCACACTGCTAGCTTAATGGATGTTGTATCTTTGTTATTTGCTTCCGCTAGCCTCTAAAAATATGTTAATATGTCTCAGAAGCCTTCGGTAATTCCAGGATTACTGGCCGGTTACGATGCTAAACCTATAGGGGCAAGTTTGGATTGTGACAGGGCTACCTTTTTCAGCCAGGTAGTATCCTTTTCCCTGCAGAACAAAACAGAGCAGAGACTAAGGTGAAAAATAGAGGAATTTTCTAATTGTGAAACAGAAGCATTCTGGTAGCAAAACAGAGAGCATTTTTTGGTGGAAATCCGCATGCATACATGAACCATCCCTCGTCTCTCGGGGCCCGTCGTTAAAATAATGTTTTAATAATAGCATTTAGTACTTAAAGTAGTGAACTTGTAATAGTTAATTGCTTACTTAGTTCATTATATATTGTAACTAATTAGTTAGTTTAATTCTAACTTATATTAATTAGTTAGAGTATATAGTTAATTTTTGTGTTGCACTTAATTAATTAGCTAAAGTAGTTAGTTAAATTTATGGTGTTGTTACTAATTAGTTAGTTTAATCTTCATTCGTAATAATTAGCTATTGTAGTTAATTTATTTCATTTGGTTTGTAATCGCTAGTTAATTCGTAGTAATCAGTTATGACATTCATTCGGACCCTCCTGCGCGAGGGCAAAAATGTAATAATGTGTATATCTTTCAACCCCCATTTCTTTCTCCCTTTTATTTACTTGCTTATGATGGATTGCATAGAGCATTATGTTTACTTGGCATTTTTCATGTACAAAGTATCCATTTGTTTCGCATGCACAAAGGTTTGGTTCATCATTCTAACGACATTGTTATTTCTTACTTCTTTAAATATGTGCTCAAACCGCATGCTATGAAATTGATTCACATGCTATGTTAGTAGCCAAGCAGACTTAAATTGTATATCGCATGTGTTGAATTAGTTAGAAACATGCATGTTTTCTAATTCTTTTATTTTGTTTGGCTTGCCTTGGAATACTAGGTGAGCATTTATTGCTTTAGCATATCGCATGTGTGTAATTGTTGCCATATCTAGCATATTTTCCATGAGACTAAGTGCTTAATTGATATACCTGTTTGAATGCCTGTGAATGAAGGCTAATTGCTTAAATTGGGATAATTTGATTAATGTTCATATGAGATCACTTTTTCCAGTGGTACATATTCAAACACCTTTCAAAACACACATAAATCAAGGTATTCCAATTTTTGCAAATTAGTCTATACTTGCGTGTGTTACATAGTAAAATTAGCCTAATAATCGGAACAAGAGCATATAATATAAATAAGAATCACATCAAGATTAGTAGTGGCCGATCTTTGATCAAGCAAGTGGAGTGTTCAATTCATGACCTTTCCCTCTCCTATCTAAGTTCCTGAGCCGAGATACTTTGGTGATGACGGATAGGTGGGCTTTGGCATGAGTCTCGAGTTTCCTAAATTTTTCAAAAATATTTAGGTGGCGACTCTATAATCTGGCAAAGCAGTCAATTTTTGGCATTTTTGATTCAAAATTGATTTTTTAAAAGATTTGTCGGATTTGGACTCATTTGTGTTTATCTATTTCACATTGCATGTGTGGAATCAGATTCAGAACCATGGGAGTCTGAATTGTAGGGCTAGTCGTATCCGAAAGGAGCACGAAAAGCAAGCTACAACTTGGGATTGAACAAAGCCACTAACAATCTTTGTCTGCCGTTTCACTACTTTCTGTTGCTGTAAATGCCGCCACCGCCACAGCTAAACAACAATCCCAATATCAACCGATCATCATAACTATCAAAAACTACAAAACAAAATCCAATTTTCAACCCTAGATCAAAAATCACAACACTAAGATATCTTCGGGTCATCTCCATCAACAGTCTTCAAACCTTACAATTCCATTATAAACTGTGAAACCATGTGTCACGACCTAAACCCACCCCTATAAGTTTAGTATCGTTACTAGCCGGTAATCCTAAGATTACCAAAGGCCTCTGACATAGATTAACAAAATAAAGGGCTAACAGAAGCAAATATAAAAACTATGATGTACATAGAGCTGTGCAGACATACATGAGACATAAATTTAAAACTTATAATACATATATTATGACATCATACTTGTGTTATCACATCATCACATGTACAGATAGAACAGAAAGGGGCTTAGCCCTATATACAGATTAACAAAAGTTATCCCGACAAAACAAAAGAAAATAGAACCTTTCTTCTTTTCTTTTTTTTCTTTTCTTTTTTTCACAGAAGACAAGATCACTTGCGGATTTTGGAACTTCTACAGGAGACGCACAAGTTGGCTTGATACAATAGATCTCCAGGCAGCAGCTTAAGCCTAGTCACGCGCCTGATCACCTACATACATACATAATACAGTGAGCTAGAGCCCAATGAATAACAATAGAGTACAGGTTTTACGAATGATGTCCATAACAGATTCAAAAATCAGAATTCAGATCATAAACAAATTCGTATATATATTCAGATTTTGCATATAGTCATAAGTGGTACCTCCATTAGCGTTAACATATCAGATTGGTCATAAAGACCCACGTGTATAGTAGGTGGTCATAAAGACCCACATACAGAGCAGATAAGCGGTTATGCATAACCAGTTCCATAATTGAAACCCACCTGAAACCGTGGTACTAGGTAGCAGATAACATATATCACATGATACTAAGGATACCACGAATACATTTCAGAAAGCTAGAAAATTATTCATGATTTACAAAATCACATTTCAGAAAACAGATCATTTTATTTCCTTCAAAAAATACTTATTGTCACAACCCAAACCCACCCCTATAGGTTTAGCGTCGTAACCGGCCAATAATCCTTGGATTACTAAAGGCCTCTTAACAAAATAATGTATAATTAGGGAATGCGGAAGTAAATACATAAAATATACATAGTCCATCGAGTTGTGAAGACATACATGTGACATATAATCTTATACTTTTATAAACATACGAGTGACATCAAAAGATATAATATTTATACGTCACTTCATGTACATAAAAATAGAGAAACTTGTTCATGGAGTAAAAGAAACAAAGTCTTATACATTCATAACAACACAGCCACTAAACTTGACTTAATCCGGAACCTCCTCGGGAGGTGCAAAGGTTGGCTGACAAAAACTGAGACACTAGGTCCTCAACTCTGAGCCTGGTCATGTGCTTGATCACCCATATACATAATATAAATAGTGAACGCGAGCCCAGTGAATAATAACAGAGTAAAGGATTAAACGAATGATGTTCCATGACTAAGCTAGTTCACATTCGTATGCTTATTCAATTCATATACAGAATTCAGAATTCATGCTTGATCATACATGGTTTATCCGTTAGCACTAACAAATCATATACAGAGCATCATAGATTATAATTGTCAGTTCCATAGAGGAACATTCGGCGGGGTATGGATAACTTGTCAATTCTATAAAGAAACCTCTAGCCGGGTACAGATAACTTGTCAGTTCCATAAGGGACATCCAGTCCGGGTACAGATAGCATACTTGGATCATAGCATAATATCACAAACATTTGTTAGAGTTGGACAATCATTCATAGTATAAAACATGGCATTTCATAGAACAAATCTTATTCCATATACAGAAAATAATTTAACTTAAACGTAACTTTACTAAGTTATTACTCATAGATAACAGATGGCTCCAAGTAATCGATAGAGTAGGCAATTCAGATATCTTATGGCACGTGACCTACACAAATATAGAATGAATACGTACTGAATTACACATCCATAATCATTAACTTAGTTTTTTCTTGTCTTGGTGTGTTTCTACTTCTTTATCCTCATTATGGTGTCTTGATCTTGGCCTATAAATGCCTAGGACGGAAATAGGATGCAAAAATGTACTTGAAAACACTTAACAAAAAGTGCTAAAAACAGGGTCCTCGCTTGAGCATGACTTACGCTCGAGGGGACATGTAAAATGTGAGTGGTCGTTCGAGCACAAGATCTGTCGCTCGAGCGGTCTGTAAACTTTTGCAAAAATCCTGGTTACTTGATTTTTCTGCTCGACGCTCGCTCGACTCTCGGTTGAGCGTGAGAGACATGCCCTCGCTCGAGCACAACTTTTGTCGCTCGAACGTGCTGCAAAACATAAGAACTTCTGGAAGCTTGCATTTCACGCTCGAGCGGACTTCTGGTCACTCGAGTGGAAGTGCACACTCTCAGAGTGATCGCTGGAGCGTAGATTCCTATGCTCGAGCGTAGGAACAGAATTCTGGAATCTCTAGAATTGCTTCCAAGGTGCAAATCTTGATTTCAACACTTCAAAACTCATCATTTGGGCCAAAACTTGAGGAAACTTGTCTAAACTTGAAAAACATTGAGAATTAAAGGTCATTTCATAAAATCAAGGTCCATAAGCTTGATGATTGAGCAAAATTCAAACTTGAATTGTGAAAACATGACATGAATATGACATGCATTAGGGATTTAAGCTTCAAGTTTCCAAATCATAAGCACATGAGATGTTTGGGTCAAAGACATGTTGAATTCCTTGAACAAAACCCAAGTATAGCATGTATGTGGAGATTCTTGAAAATCAACTTTTCAAATTATAAGAATTATGCATGCATGATACACTCCCAAAATCAACTATCTATGCTTAATTCTTGCCTTCCTATAGGATTTCTTTTGAATTCATGAGTTGGCTAACTTAATTATATTATCAAAAGCTTGAGTTCTTACCTAAACTTCTTAATTGAGCTTCAAGTAGACCAATTCTTGCGTAATCAAGTTAATCCTCCCTAGTTCTCTTTGATTCTCAAGCAGGTCCCACTTTAGTTGAATTCAAGTCTACCTTCCTTTCACTCTCTCTTACGTTTGTGTGTGTAAGTAAACTCAAAAATGTATTGAAATTGAAAGAAAGAGATGAGTGGAGCATGTAGGGAGTCTTATATAGGCTCACTTGGTGGTAATTAATTAAAGTTAATCAAATGGGCATTAAATTAATCTAATTTAATCGTTCTCAATCGAATTTCAATTAAACATACCATAAAATTCTAAAAATTCTAATAAACTCAACAATAAAGTCAATTTCTAAATCAGATGCCGATAAGGCCTTCAATTCACAAACCGAAATGAAAACATGAATAGATCCTCTTACGTTAAACAGATATAAACACAAATAATGCAATGCACATGTAATTTATTCAGAATTTCTTCTTAATTACTTGTTAGGTATACTTAAGCATGGATTAATGTTAATCATGGGTCGGGGTTGTTACACTTATAGTCAAATATAGCTTTATAGAGTTGTTACTCACAGATAGCCCTAGAAGTAAAGCGGACAGAGCCGATTGATTAGGCGGATGATAACACGTGACCTACACAAACACGTAATAGATACACATTGAAACACACGCTTTGTTGATGCTTAAACTTATTAATTTTGTTTCTTGGTGTGTTTCTAATTCATTTCATCATTATTGTAGCCTAAGATGTAATGATGATGCAAAAGTGCACCTGGAAAACACTTTGTGAAATTTTAGAAACATGACAATTTGCTGAGCGGTCTTTTGGTCGCTCAAGCGGACCCCTTAGTCTGCAAAAGTACTGGATACTCTCATTTTATGTTTGAGCTAACTTTTGGTCGATCGAGCCAAGACTGAAAATAAAAGGTGGTCGCTTGAGCGGTCTTTTGGTCATTCGAGCGAACCGTCAAACTTTGCAAAAGTACTGAGAGCTCGCAAAGTACACTCGAGCGAAGGTTCCACCACTCTAGCGAATAGTGCAAATTCTGGAATTTCCAAATTTGCTCTTCAAGTCCAAAACTCAATTTTAACACATCAAAGCTCATTCTTTTGGGCCAAAATGAAAGAAAACATGCAAAAACTCATAACACATCATGAATTAAAAATCATTTCACAAGGTCAAGGCCCAAAAACATGTCAATTGTTCAAAATCGCACTTTAAACTCCATATGGATTACATGGAACAATTGACATGAATTATTTTCTTCCAAAACATGAATAATTGAGATATAATGGTATGAAATGGGATGAATTCACAAACCAAAGCTAAGATAAATACATGCATGTGAGAATTTTTTGGAAATAACTTCAAAATGTGATGAAATGAGCATGCATGCATGGAGTGATCTCATTTCTACACTCTAAGCTCAAGAATTCACTTGAATTCTTACACTATATAGCTCCAATTTGTGAGTTAAAGATTGTATTCATACCTAGAAGTCTTCAAGTCTTCTATTCTTAGCAATTCCTTGAACAATTCTTTAAATCCTCTCTAATTCTCCTCTTATCCTTCTTTGAATGTTGTATCTTCTCTAGCTCTCACTCTTTCTCTCACGTTGGTCTCAAAGATGAGGAAATGAATGTGTAGAACATTTTCAAGCTCTTGTATTAGCCTTATACAAGTTCCATTAGCATTAGGCTAATTAAGTGTGACTAGAGTTAAGCTAGTTCAACTTAATTATTAATTTATTCTAATTATTTGAGTCCGAATCGAATTCTAATTAAACTTACCATAAAATCTTAAAAATCCCAAATAACACATAAACTTAGGCAGTTTCGTATTTAGATGTCGATAAGGCCTTTAATTCGCATGTCAAAACGAAAATTTAGACAGATATTCCTACGCTAAATAGATAAAATCACAAATAACACATGAAATGCACAATTAACACATGATTTCATGTTAATTACTTATTAGGCATTCTTAATCACGAATTATTAACTAATTACAGATCGAGGTTGTCACACCATCATATACTGACCATCATTTAACAAAGATATCTTCGGGTTATGCTTGGCGTAAGCTTGTCTCAGCTTTTCCACAACAATTATATGAGAACCTAGTGTCAATCGACATGGAAGAACAATGATTCCTCCACGGTTTGTGAATTTAGACCTCGACAATGAAATTGAATATGGCTACGACTTAAATTGATTCTTTGTAGTCTTTTTCACATCGTTTTGAGCTTTCCTTGATTTAAGATCATTCAGAAGCTTCTTCTCCAATTCAAATGCCTTTTTCGCTGACTTCAAAATCCCTGAAAACACATTTTTAGTACTATTATTCTTAACATTATTCTCGAAATTCAAACTCGATAGAGTTTTGTACTCTCTGATTCGCCTCTCGGGCCTTCTTGATTGTGAATGTTGGTGATTCAAATCTTTTGAAGGGACTTCTAAGGGCCGAATCGGAGTTTCTTTTTCTACCAATTCTTCTTCACTTTAAAGCTCTAGAGTCCGAGATAATGCATCATTGAAGAACCCATTCAAACCCTTTTGTGTCACAGTACTAAACCTAGTTCTAAGCACAAAAGGAACTTCTAGAATAACCATGAACACATACAAAAACCCAACACTAATCAAAATTTGAATCGATCTCTGTTGACTTAGCTGGCCTCAGTCGATTAGGGTTCGGGGTTTTGGTTAAAACTCTCTTCTTTTTAGGGGTTTTCTCTCCATCGTGTCACCATACCTCTCTCACAATCGCGACACCATCACCTCATTACTTTCATTCCAAACTTGCGATATCAACCGCCTTGCCATCACCTTACGCTGCCTTATCATCCTTCATAGGCCCTCGACGCCACCTCCCTCTTCCTCTCCCAACTCTTCGACGACACCTCATTCTCTCTCTCTCTCTCTCCCTCTCTCTCTCTTTTGTGTACAAAGATATACACACACACCCACTACCCCATATATATATATATATCATTGAGTTAAATGGAAGTGAGTTAACTCACTTTGAGTTAATTAAGATTAATCATTGAGTTAATTAAGAGTGAGAGGAAATTGACTTTTTTGCCCTTAAAAACTTTGCACATGTTGTCCATGTGGGCCTTTTCCGTCCAAATGCTTAACACACTACAAGAAAATGGGACTTAAAAGACGGAACTTTTTGCGATGGCACATTTGCCGTCGCAAAAAATGACTTTTTGCGACGGCAGAACTTGTCGTCGCAAAAAATATGACTTTTTGAGACGACATAACTTGTCGTCGCAAAAAATAGAGTATTTGCGATGACATAAAATGCTGTCGCGAAAAAGGAGAGTATTTGCGACGGCAGAAATTGTTGTCGCAAAAAAAAAAAAAAATAGTATTTGCGACGGCAGAGATTGCTGTCGTAAAAAAATAGAGTTTTTGCGACGGCACCAACCGCAGTTGCAAAAAAAAAAAGAGAAGAGTTTTTTGCGACTGTAATAGGTACCGTTGCAAAAAAAAAAAAAGAAGTAAAAGAAAAATATATATATATATATATTGTGGCTTTGAGACGGCTTCATATATATATAGTCACAAAATGGTTTAAATAAATGTAACGGTATTTTTCTGTCACAAAAAAAAAAAAAAAAATGACGTCGTCTTACTCTTTTGAATATTTCTCTTTTCACTTATTTTTTCATCTTCCTATCTCTCTGTCTCTTTTTTCTTTCTTTCTCTCACTCATCACTCTTCTCTATCTATCTCTCTCTTTGTCTATGTGTCTATGTCTCTCTTCTCTTTCACTCATCACTCTTCTCTATCTATCTGTCTCTCTCTTTCTCTCTGTATCTCTGTCTCTTTTCTCTTTCTCTCTCTCATTCATCACTCTTCTCTATCTGTCTGTCTGTCTGTCTGTCTCTATCTCTCTCTCTTTGTGTCTCTCGCCCATCCCTCTATCTCTCTTATCTCTCTGTCTCTCTTTTCTTTATCTCTCTCTGTTTATCTCTTTTCGCTCTTTCTCTCTCTCTCTCTCTCTCTCTCTCTCTCTTTTTGTCTATCTCTTTTCACTCATTTTTTCATTTTCCTCTCTCTTCTATTTCTCTCTTTCACTCATCACTCTTCTCTCTTCTCTCTTTTCTGTCTGTCTGTCTGTCTCTCTCTTTCTCTGTGTGTTTCTCACTCATTTGTCTCTTCTATCATCTTTTTTCTCTCAATGTCTCTTTCGTCCATCTCTCTATCTCTCTCGCACATCTCTCTTCTTTCTATTTCTCTCATCTCTCTTCTCTCTATGTCTCTTTCTCTCGCTCGTCTCTCTTCTCTCTATCTCTCTCATTCATCTCTCTTCTCTTTTTATCTCTTTTTTTGTCTCTTACTCTATCTCTTTCTCTTGTTGTCTCTCTCTCTCTCTCTCATATCTTTCTCTCTCTCACTTATCACTCTTCTCTATCTGTCTGTCTTTGTCTCTGTCTCTGTCTCTCTTTCTCTCTTTGTCTCTCGCTCATCTCTCTTCTCTCTGTCTCTCTCGCTCCTCTTGCTTCTCTCTCTTTCTTTCTCTCTCTCTCTCTCTCTCTCTCTCTCTTTTTCTCTCTTTTTTTATGTCTTTCTCTTGATCATCTCTTTTTGCTCTCTTTCTTTGTCTATCTCTCGCTCATCTCTTGTTTCTCTCTCTTTTTTGTCTCTCTCTCTATCTCGTTCTTTCTCTGTCTCTCTCTGTTTCTCTATATCTCTCTATCTCTCTTTCACTCATAACTCTTCTCTCTCTCTTTCTCTCTCTGTGTCTGTTTGTCTGTCTCTCACTCTTTTCTCTCTCTATGTTTGTCTGTCTGTCTGTCTGTCTCCCCCATTGTCTATCTTTCTCTCTGTCTCTCTCACTCATCACTTTGTCTCTGTCTCTCTCTATCTCTCTTCTCTATCTGTTTCTCACTCATTTCTCTCTCACCACCCATCTCCTTTACTGCATTCACCACTACTGCAAATGTTATTCCACTACTACCATTATTACCACTGTTGCCACTCCACCTCTGCGACTACCATTACTACCACCATCGCTACCACGCCACTACCATTACCACCATTGCTACCACTACCACTACTACTACTACTATTACCTTTCCTCCACCACCGCCACTCTATCTTATTTACCACTACCACAACTTCATCACTAATCTCCTTCGCCATCACCACCACCACCACCACCACCACCACCACCATCACCTCTTATCCACTACCTTCACCACTACCACAAAAAATTAGCTTTAATTTTTAGTAACAAAAAAAAAAAAAGGGTCACAAAAAAATATTTTTCATTGACCATAAAAAATTAACTTTATTTTAACGGAAAATATTTTTCATTAAAATATTACAATTACTTCTACCAAAAAAAAAAAATCATTAAAATAAAAATGAAACAAATTTCCCCTATTTTTTCACTGACTTACCCAACCCACCCGCCCAAACTTAATTTCCCTCATTTTTTTTTCTTCCGTCTTTCCCCCATTTTTTTCCCTCTCTCTCACTCATCACTCTTATTTCTGGCTCTTTCATCTCTCTCCGCTCTTTATATCTATTCTTCATCTCTTCTCTCTCTCTCTCTCTCTCTCTCTCTCTCTCTCTTCTGTTTCTATGTCTTTCTCTCTCTATCTCTTGTTTATTTCTTTTTGTTCTCTCTCTCTCTCTCTCTGTTTCTATCTCTCGCTCATCTTGTTTCTCTCTTTTTTTCTTTTCTCTCTCTCACTCATCACTTTTCACTCTGCCTCTCCCATCTCTCTCTTGCTTATCTTTTTTCCCCCTCTCTCTCTTTCTATATCCCTTGTTCATCTCTTTTTGCTATATCTCTCTTTCACTTTGTCTATCTTTCGCTCATCTTGTTTATCTCTCTCTTTTTTTCTTTCTCTCTGTCTCTTTCTCTGTCTCTTACTCATCTCTCTTCTCTCTCAATCGTTCATTTCTCTCAATCACACTCATCTCTTTCTCTGAGCCCATTGTCGTTGAAAGAGGAAAAAGTCAAAAAATGAAATGGGTCTCTCTTTCTCTCTGTGTCTCTCGTTCATTTCTCTTCTCTCTCTCTCTTTCACTCATCTATCTTCTCTATCTCTTTCACTCATCTCTCTTCTCTATCTCTTTCATCTTTTTTCAAATATTTTTTTTTCAATTAATTTTTTTTTCAATTATAATGTGTATGATCCCATCGTCATAAATAATAAAAAAATAAATATAAATATTTTAGGCCTAGACAAACTTGTTTTTAGTTTATGTTTTTAAATTTTTTAAATATTTTGTTCAAACCAAACGCGTTTGTAATTTATGTTTTTCTAAAAATAAATAAAAATCAATTTATAAAATTTTTGTAAACATAAACAAAAATTGTAAACGTTACCAAACGCTGCTTTAAATTTTCATTTGTGACAGTTATACTTTATGTCACAAAAAAAAAAAAAAAAAAAAAAACTCAAAATCTGATTGGCTCTCATTTTTCCCCCTCAACCAAAAACCCCCAAATATCAAATCCCTAATTTTTGAACCACAAAAATCCCCATCTCTTTCTCTCTTTCACGACTGTAAGCAAGGCAGACAACGGCGTCGAGCGATATCATCGATCAATCCTTCCTGTATCTCTCTCGATGATATCATCGATCAATCCTTTGCGGTAAGTGCTTATCATCGATTCACCTCTGTTTGATTCATTTTATTATATTTCTAGATCCTTCGCAGTAAGGGTTCATTGATCGATTCACCCTACGTATGTCAATCTCTACATGCAGGTCATTAATCCTAACCCTAAGAATGTTCATCCTTCAAATCCACTCAATCGACACGCGTCGTCCCTTCTCCTCCTCCGCCACCACCAGCAGCTCCGTCGTAAAGCCTAGCAACCACCTCGTTCCCTTTTCTATTCCCATTCTAGTTCTCGTTCCATATAGAACAACCCATTTTTCATTTCGTGCCTAATTTATAGTTTTTGATTTCTAATTCGTGCTTCCATTTTTCTAACTTGTCTTCTGCAGGGTTCATTGCTATGATTTCAACTTTGGCTAGCCGAGATGTGGTAAGATCACAGGATCATGATGTTGTACATAACTGCCTACTCTTTTTTTATTTTATTTTTGATATATAATTTTTTCAAAGATTTTCTATCCATTCTCATCGTAGTTAGATTACATAACCACCTATTTTTATCTCTAAGATTCTCGATCCAAACTCTCTGTAGTTAAAATGTCCCGTGTTATGCATAGATGAAGAAATTTAACAGTAGATATATGATTGCAGAACTCCAGGTTCAAACCTAGTTCATCTTTGATTTAGTAATGTATTAATTAGTGATCAAACTGGGGGAACTTGTATATTCTTGAACATTTATAAGAACATTTATAAAAACTGTAGAAGTAGGAGGAGAGGGATATAGAAGGAGAGCTCTGTATGAAGAGGGCGTGAAACAATGAGAGATGAGAATACAAAGAAAAGCAAGGTTTTTCCCTCTATGCCGCCCCTTATTTTCCTAGAAAATAACATGATGATTCTCTCTCTCTCTCTCTCTCTATGCACTTCTGAAATGTTTTATCTTCTGTTTGGTAAAGCTCTCCTGGTCACAAAAACTGGTTAGGAAATGGTTCAACATCAAGAGCAAAACTGAGGAGTTTTAGGCAGATCGTGAAGTTGTTTATGCGGGTGAGTACATTTGTTTCTGTCTAGGTTTCTTGAAATTGTTTCCTTTTATTCAATTTACGGTTCCGAAAGGCCTGGCCCACCATTGTTCAAGTTGCTAATCTTATTTCTTACCCTCAGTTTGGCTCGACTCAGTGGAGGTTCTTGTCCTTTAATGTCCTAGAAAGTAAAGAAAATCTTTAGTTTCAAGTTTTCTTGGCAGCCAAACAAATTAGTAAATATACCTATGTTCTTATCTGTATTTTCTAGAATATTATTTGGATCATACTTGCTCTGCTCCTTATTTTTCCTTCTTCTTTAAATTTAAAAATCTTGTCAATTATTTGTGTTGCTATATTATATTATAAGATTTGAATTGGTGCATAAACACTGATTTGTCTTTCAGGTGGTGATGTGGAATGGAGAAATAGCTTATCAGAGATGGAACCATGTACACTTAAGAAAAGTAGAGCAGGTTCTCTCTTTCTCTCTCTTTTTCTCTCTCTCTATATATATATATAACATGGGTAATGCTATAGTGTGCAACTTACACCTTATACCTTTTTGTGTTCACTTACACCTTACACTTACACCTTTTTTACCTTGCACTTACACCTTTTGTGTAAGTGGCACATGGTGTGCAACTTATACATTTCATTTATACCTTCCACTTACACTTACACCTTACACTTACACCTTTTGTGTTAGTGGCACATGGTGTGCAACCCACTTACACCTTTTGTGGGTTGCACACCTAAGAAAACTCCATATAACATATATGTGTATACATATTTGCTGTTCCTTTGCAAACCTCCTAAAATTTGACAAGTATGTTGTTTAGGGGAAATTGGGATTTGATTTTCCATTTTATGTTATTATTCCTAATCTCGTTCGCCCAATAGTGAACATTTATAAGAACATAGTGAACATTTATGTGAGATGAACTTGTATAGTCTTGAAAGTTTGGCTCTTTGACCATAGATTACAAAGATACTAAAATAAACTACAAATCCTTGTGGTAATATAGGGAGGATCTTGGAAAATCATGATTATACTAGATTTTTTGGGGGGGAAAATGTCTGATAATTCTAGTACTTGGATGAGTTTGGCTTTGTTTTGGTTTTAGGTTTTCCTAAAATATTGTGCATTAGAATGGTGGGCCCCATTGCTACACCATTATATAGAGGTAACCTTAGTTGCTTATATTTATATTTATATTTATGACGGGACTCGAATCAGGTTTCCGATTTGGGAGTTAGGGTTGGATTTTATTCTTAAGAAACAAACTAGTTTCTTAAGAAACTTATAATTTGAGGTGTTAATGCCCCAAAATACCAAACAGCGTCGAATTAGCACGAAACTTGGCACATACAACCACCTAGATACAAGAGACTTGTGGGAGAAGACGGGACTCCAATTGGGTTCCTGGTTTGGGAGTTAGAGCCAGATTTCGGTCTACGCAAACTAGTTCCTTGAGAAATTTAAATTCGAGGTGTTGACGCCCCAAAATCACCAAACGGCGTCGGTTTGGCACGAAACTTGGCACACACGACCGCCTAGGCATGAGAAACTTGTGGGAGAAGACGGGACTTCAATCGGGTTCCCGATTTGGGAGTTAGAGCCGGATTTCACTCTAGGCAAACTAGTTCCTTAAGAAATTTGAATTCGAGATGTTAACACCCCAAAATCACCAAACAGCGTCGGTTTGGGAAACTTGGCACACACGACCGCCTAGGCACGAGAGACTTGTGGGAGAAGACGGGACTCCAATCGGGTTCCCGGTTTGGGAGTTAGAGTCAGATTTCACTTTAGGCAAACTAGTTCCTTAACAAACTTGAATTCGAGATATTGATGTCCCAAAATCACCAAACGGAGTCGGATTAGCACGAAACTTGGCACACACGACCGCTTAGGCACGAGAGGCTTGTGGGAGAAGATGGGGCTCAAATCGGGTTCTCGGTTTGGGAGTTAGAGTCAGATTTCACTCTAGGCAAACTAGTTCCTTAAGAAACTTGAATTCAAGGTGTTGACGCCCCAAAATCACCAAACGAGGTTGGTTTTGCACGAAACTTGGCACACACGACCGCCTAGGCACGAGAGACTTGTGGGAGAAGACGTGACTCCAATCGGGTTCCCGGTTTGCGAGTTAGAACCGGATTTCACTTTAGGCAAACTACTTCCTAAAGAAACTTGAATTCAAGGTGTTGACGCTAGAGCTGGTGTAGACCGCCCGAACTCGCTTTGCGCGCGAGGGCGCGAATTGTAGTTCTAGCTACTACAGTTCAGACTCCTGTCACGGTTCTAAATCTAATCTCACAAAGTGCAATGTAAAATTGATAAATCACCAAAGAGTCCAAATCCGGCAAATTGTTTTGGAAAATCGAT
This sequence comes from Camellia lanceoleosa, assembly GCA_025200525.1. NCBI lineage: Eukaryota > Viridiplantae > Streptophyta > Magnoliopsida > Ericales > Theaceae > Camellia > Camellia lanceoleosa. The sequence goes on along the minus strand of JANUSC010000286.1, from coordinate 167,357 downwards.
TTTAATCAAAAAGCACCAAACATGAACTGCTTTGCCAAATTTCAGAGTCGCCATCTAAATATTTTGTTTTGGAAAATTTAGGAAACCCTGACTTGTGCTTAAGGCCATGTGTCCGTCATCACCAAAGTTGCCTCGGCTTGGGAACTTGGGTACGAGGGGGGAAGGTCATGAAATGAGCACCCCCGCTCGCCCGATCAAAGGATCGGCTTCTACTAAACATGATATGTTGTTTTTGAAAATACATGTGTTCTTTTTCTGATTATTAGCTAATCTTTACTACGTGATGCGCACAGCAAATAAGTGTAGACTCAATCACGCGGATTGAAACAAAACGACTCATGTTTGTTTTTTAAAATGGTTTGAAAGTGCTACTCGCAAGTAGGCTAAAGCGCGGATTTGCCACCCTCAAGTGGGCTTTAAAACATGATTTTGCCACTTTGCAAAGTGGGCTTAAAACTCACAATCATCGAGTTGTCCCAATTCAGGCAACCAAGCCTTCATCCATAGGCATTCATACAGTTTATTAAATAAGCACATAGCCTCATGGCAAGCATGCTATCATGGTAACACTCACACTTATGCAAGGATGTTAAAGAATAAACACTTACAGTGTACTCTAAGCCAAAACAAAAGCTAGTTAGTAATTATGCATGATCCTAGCTATGTTAAGATGCCTAATGCAACACATGCAAAAATGCAACTAAAATAGGCTCGGCTATCTAAGATGGCATATGAATGCTACACTTGATACATGTATTCAAATAGGAATTGAAATACAATGCAGTTTGAATAATGCGCCGAGCATGGTGCATGCAAGACGAATGAATGATGCACGCGTGCAAAGCATAAGTATGCTAATTGATACATGCCCTAAACTAACCATCGAAAGCTGATAAGTAAAAGGGAGAAAAAAATGGGGTTGGAAGACATGCATCACACACACGTACACTTATTACAACATTTGCCCTCTCGATGGAGGGTCCGAATAATAAGCTAACTAACTACGCTAATTAAACTAATTATTACAAAACAAATCGATTAATTAAGCACATTAACTAATGTGACAACCCTCACCTCTGATTAGTGCTAATCTATGATTAAGCATGTTAAGTGACTGATTTACTGAAATCTTGAACTGATCGATTGAGTGTATAGCTTAAGCGCATTTCTATCTGTTGACTGTTGAATGATCTGTTTATGTTTTATGTTTCGAACTGCGAATTGAAGGCTTTATTCGTGGCCGAATCCCAAATTGATTAATGTTTTATGCTAATTAGAATTTATGTGATTTTATGATAAATTTAATTGAAATTTGATTTGGTATGATTAAATTGGATTCAATAAGGTTAAATTACATTAGTTTGAAGTATTTACATGTTTGCCACTTAGTGGACAAATCTAGGATCTTTTAGTTGACTCTTATGTTAGCATTATAACATTTCTTCAGCCACTTTTAGAGAGCAAACCGACTAGAGTGAGAGAGATAGGAGTTAGCTTGATTTCATCTATTTTGGCTTGGAATTTGGAAGGAATTGTAGAAGATTTGCAACATTAGACTTCCATATTTTGAATTCAAGGCCTAAGGTAGGAGGATCATCTTCTTGATTGTTAAATTAAGTCATATGTTGCTTGGTTCTTGGTAATTTAGAGTTTAAAGGCATGAATTGGTTTAAAAGTGTTGAATTGAAGCTTGTATCATGCATGCATGTACATATTCTTGCATTTTGAAGTTGATTTTCATGAAATCTTGCATGCAAGTTTACATTCTTGTTCGAGTCCATGAATTCACCATGATTTTGAGCTTAAACTTACATTTGAGCTTGGAGTTGAAGCTTTGATTTCAATTAAACACTTGCATGTTACATTTAAATTATGTTCTTGAAGTTTTTCTTGAAATTGTGTTTAATTGAACTACCTTTGGGCTTTGATTTTGCAAATTGATCTTCAAAACATGTTATACTATGAGTTTACAAGAGTTTTCCAGAAAATTAGCCCAAGATGATCGAAATTGATGCTTTAGTTGGTTTTGAGCTTGAGGTTCAAATCTGGATATTCCAGATTTTGGACTCACGCTCGAGCGGGGAAATCCACGCTCGAGCGTAAACACTGAATTCATGCAGTACGCTCGAGCGGGGAAAGCGACGCAAGAGTGGAAAATGCGTGTATCCAGTACTTTCTTGTGTTTTACAGTCCGCTCAAGCAGGGGAATTCACGCTTGAGCGAGGACTTGTGTCTCACGCTCGAGCGGGTATAGAGCGCCCATCGAGCGCGAATTTCGTGCATTCAGTACTTTTGCCATGTTTTGCAGTACGCTCGAGCGAGGAAAGTGACGCTCGAGCGGGGATACTTTGTTTGCATGTCCGCTCGAGCGTAGAAAGCCACGCTTGAGCGAGACCCCTGTTTTCTAAAAATTTTGAAAAGTGTTTTAAAGTGCGTCTTTGCATCCTCTTTCCATCCTAGGTATTCCTAGGGCATGTTTAAGGCATCTTAAGGAGGATATTGATGTAGAACCACACCGAGGCAAATTAGGGATTAAGTTATTGTTTTCCCAACTGTGTAGCTTAATGTGTGTTAATTCTGTAACTGTGTAGGGTTGGCATCCGAGGACGCTCTAGCTGCTTATAGCCCAGTGCTCTGTGAGTAACAATGTTGTAAAGATACGTTCAATTGAGATTATTTTCTGAACAAATGACTGTACTACTTTATGAAATGACATTATTTACTGAATAAATGTTTGTCCTATTTGTGAACTGTATTCGTGGCATCCATAGCAATTTCATCACATCGAATCATATCGCCATCTTTACAGAGATCTTTGTCGGTTCCCATGTTGGAACCACTACTGTTTACTGATATGATGGCCATCAACTGACTGTTCGGTCTGTTAAGACCTACTGTATTGTTTACTATTGGATGTACCACTTATGACTGCTATGATCGAATAACTGTTATACTGATAAATGACTGTTTTCAATACTGAAAGGACATTCATTCTTAACTTCTTTACGCATATGTTATTCACTGGGCTTTAGCTCACTGCTCATATATATATGTAGGTGTACAGGCACCGGACCGTTGCTAGGAGCGTCAAGCTAAGCTCCCGTTTTGTCAAAGCCAACCACCGTGTCTCACTGCGAGGTTCCAAGTCCTTCAAGCTAGGGCTTTTTTTGGGGTGTTTTAGATTTTCTCCTTTTTGTATCTGTTTTCGTATTACTGTATAGATTGTACATGTACTGTACTATTATGGTAGGGATGTAGTCCCTAACCTGAATATCTGCATATGATGTATGTACATACTGTTTTGTTTCGAATGTGAATATGTTATAAAAAGTCTTTTTGCATATAGACTGTCACAGCTCGTTGGATATCTTTTAATTACTGTTTTGGCTTCCGCCAGCCCCTGTACTCTGTATTACTGTCTTACTATTAAGCAGGCCTTCGGTAATCTCGGATTACTGGCCGGTTACGGTACTAAACCCATAGGGGCGAGTTTGGATCATGACAACTAATTAAGTACAAAACCGACGAATTAGCTAACTAAGTAAAGCAGCTAAAGCAGTTAAAAGAGGTCCTTGGGGCGAGGGGTGCATGCATGCTCGATCGCTTCGCTCGGAAATCCATTGCTATGCCCAGAATTGTCTCTGTTTGTATCTGATTTGTTCTCTGAAAAGTGCATTAACTTTCAGATTGCTTCTGCTCCAACATGGGGACCTCCTGGTGGGCTGCCGATCAGAAAAAGGGGGTTGTAGACCAGAAAAACTGGTTGTAGACCAGAAAAACTGGTCGATCGACCACCCTTACTGGTCGGCCTACCAATCAATTTGCCAAGCTCTAGCTTTGCTACAACAGAGAACAACAAGGGGCATAGCAGTGTATTTGCAAGATATGTGTGCACAACCACCCTTCCTATCATTTCTCAAGCTCAAGGGAGTGCGGTACTCGACTCTCGGGCCACTAACCGAACATCGCAATGCACGATGGCCGATAAGCCAAGTTTGCACAAATCAATATCAATGAATGCACACAAATAACACATAAGGCCCTCCATCTCTATCATGCTTGATTAAGAGGGTCGGCGACCGAGAAATGCTACACGTTTTATCACTTTGAGTATGAAACGTGTGACATTTCTCGTGTTTGGATTTACGTCCAATCCAAACACATGCAACGTAAACAAAATGATCAACCTTCAATGCTAAAGTGACATGCGCAAGACTCTATCATGTAAGCAATGCATGCGTAGCATGTTTAAAAGCTAAGGCATCAAAGCTAATGAAACATATTACACATGAGGCATGCACTATCAATCTCAAATGGTCAAACCAACCCCGGATAGAGGTCGAACATGCCAAAATAGTGGCTGAAATATATTAAGATTAAGGCACAATGAGAACATGCTCATTTGATGGCTCATTAACAATGCACAAAGACACAACTCTCAAAAGCTCTCAAGGAATGAAAGAAGTGAGAACATGACACACGTACATGCTCTGAAATAACATGTTAAACAATGCCCAAACATGCAACCATCACAAATATAGCATAGTAGGGTGCTCAAAACTCAAAACTAGCTGTACTTGCAACACGGCCATATCAAGCAAACCCCAAAGGGCCAAGATGACTCAAAATAGTCCCAAGGTAGGTCAAAACAATGCCAAAACATGCATGGAGTAGAGTTAACACATGTTAGAATGGGAGGCATAAAGCATTATGCATACACGGCCAATGAGTAGGATTACACTATACATACCAAAACCAAGCATGAGATGACTTTACCAATAAAAATTAGAGTTATAACATGGTAAAATAACACCAAAAACATGCTGAGATGGTAGCCCCAAAAGCTTAGGCTAGTATGCATACATATTGGCTCATAAGTAAAGCATAAGGCTCAACCCTCAAACACAACAAAGGGATGATAAATGCAAGAATACGGCAGAGGTATATGGTCTGAAATAACATGCCAAATGATGTCATGCCATGCCATGCACAAAGCTCAAATATGACATGCTAGAGGTCTCAAAGCTTAAGGATAGCAAAGCCAAATGCATTATAGCTATGCAAACCCAAGCATGCATGACCAAGATCACTCAAATTAGACCTAAAGCATGTTAAATCAAAGCCAAAAATGTACTGGAGTAAAGCATACACATGCTAGATCAATAGGCCAAAACACCAAACAAGCTAGGCTAGTGAACAAGCTTGCACTACAAGTGCATAAACCATGAAGATGTGACGTTGTCGACCAAAAAAAGAGCTAAGGCATGCCAAAATATGAGTGAAAGCCTGCTAGAGCAGAGCCAAAAACATGCAAAAATAGTGGTCCAAAGCATAGAACATGTTAGGCTAACTAAGAGGATTGCAATACAAGTACATAAAGCATGTAAGAAGCAACCAAACCAACCCAAAACAGAGTTATAACATGGCAAATAATGACTAAAAACATGCTTTAACTAAGCAAATTCAAGGCATAAAGACATGCTACTTTGCAAGGCTACAAGTAGAATTACACTACAAGTGCAATAAGCATGCAAGAGGTGACCAAGACAGACTGATCAGAGAGAATCAGCTTTCCAAGAGTTAAAGACTCAACTTGTGACTGCACCGATTCTTACCCTACCCTCAGGTACGGATGGATTTACGATTTTTAGTGATGCTTCTTATAAGGGTTTGAGATGTGTATTAATGCAGAATGGTAAAGTTATTGCGTATACTTCCCGACAACTGAGACCGCATGAAAAGAATTACGTAACTCATGATTTAGAACTTGTCGTAGTGGTATTTGCATTGAAAATTTGGTGCTACTACTTATATGGGGCAACATGTGAAGTGTACACAGATCACAAGAGTTTGAAGTATTTCTTTACACAGAAATAGTTGAACATGAGGCAGCGGAGATGGTTAGAATTGATAAAAGACTATGACTTGCAAATTTTGTACCATCCAGGGAAAGCTAACACCGTTGCTGACACACTTAGTCGGAAATCAATTGGGAATTTGGCCTGCTTACTCACCGGACAGAAAGAACTGTTATGTGATCTTGAAAAATTTGAAGTTGAGATTGTTTTACGAGAACAAGGTGGGACATTGGCTGCTATTTCTACTCAACCGACACTTATTAAAGAGATTAAAGAGAAACAACACCAAGATGACTTTCTGAGAAAGATCATTAATGAACGGGAATCCAAGCCGAGGCCAGACTTTAAATTTGAAAACAATGTATTGAAATTTCAGAGAAGGTTATGTGTATTGAATGAATCTGAACTGAAAAGGCGAATTTTCCAGGAAGGTCACAACTTAAAACTTTCCATTCATCCAGGAAATACAAAAATGTACCAAGACTTGAAACTTAATTTCTGATGGCTGGGAATGAAGAAAGAGATCGCTGACTTTGTGTCGAGATGTCTACATTGCCAACAAGTCAAGGCCGAACATCAACGACCCGCAGGCTTACTTCAGCCCTTACCGATACCAGAGTGGAAATGGGAACATATTACTATGGACTTCATTGTCGGATTACCTCGCTCTAGTAAAGGTATGGACGCAATTTGGGTTATTGTTAATAGATTGACTAAATCTGCTCACTTCTTACCTATCAAAACAATTTATAATGCGTACAAGTTGGCTACAATTTATATTGATGAGATTGTTAGATTGCATGGAGTGCCTGTGTCTATTGTTTCTGATAGGGACTCGAAATTTACATCGAGATTTTGGCAAAGTCTGCAAACGGCATTGGATACTGAGTTGAGACTGAGTAGTGCATACTATCCGCAGACAGATGGCCAATCAGAAAGAACCATCCAGACTCTAGAAGACTTACTGCGTATGTATATTCTTGATTTTCAAGGAAATTGGGAAAATCATTTACCGTTGGCTGAATTCGCTTACAACAACAGTTTTCACTCGAGCATTGGTATGGCGCCTTTCAAGGCTTTATATAGCAGAAAATGCCGATCTCCTATTTGCTGGGCAGAAGTTGGAGATGGGCCTTTGCTTGGGCCTGAGACTGTACATGAAACCATGGAAAATGTGAAACTGATTCAACAAAGATTGAAAACCGCACAAAACCGACAGAAAAGTTATGCGGATGTCCGAAGGCGAGACAGGGAATATGAAGTGGGTGATCACGTTTTTGTTAAAGTGACACCAATGAGAGGACAGACTCGGTTTGGGGCTAAGGGTAAGCTAGCGTCGAGATATGTTGGGCCGTATGAAATCATTGAAAAGATTAATCCGGTGGCGTATCAAGTAGCGCTTCCTCCTGAAATGGAGCATATGTATAATGTCTTCCATATTTCAATGTTAAGGGATTATCTTCGGGATCCCTTCCATGTTATTGAGCCTATCCTTGTAGTACTAAGTAATGACTACACTTATGAAGAACGGCCTATTCAGATTGTAAATCGACGAATCAAGAAGTTGAGAAATAAAGAAATCCCGTTAGTGAAAGTGGATTGGCAAAACCATGGTGGTGTTTATGCCTTGGGAAAGGGAAAACGATATGATGAAAAGATATCCTGAATTGTTCCCCTCTGAATCCAGTGTTCTTCAAAAATAAAGGTAATCCGAGTTTGGAGGACCAAACTCTCTTAAGGAGGGAAGACTGTGTGTTAAACTGTGATTAAGCATGATAAGTAATTGATTAGAATGAAATCCTAATCTGTTTGTATGAGTGTGATGCTTTAATTGCATTTCTATCTGTTTGCCGTAGAATGATCTGTTCGTGTTTTTAATTCGAATTGCGAATTGAAAACCTCATTGGCGACCGAATCAGAAATTAATTAGCATTTTATGCTAGTTAGAATTTATGTGATTTTATGGTAGGTTTATTTAAAATTTGATTTGGAATGATTAAATTAGCATTGTTAATGTTAAATTACATCAACTTGAATTATTTGCATTTATGCCATTGAGTGGACAATTCTAGGCTAACTCTTCCCCACTTCATGCACATTTGACATATCATCTCTTCAGCCATTTTCTTAGACCAAAACCAAAAGAGAGAGAGAGAGAGAGAGAGTTGGAAGAAAAGAGTTGATTCAACAAAGTTTGGCTTGGAACTTAGGAGAATTTGAAGGGGACTTGAGAAATTAGGCTCCTACACCTAGAATTCAAGACTTAAGGTAGGGAGTTCTTCCTCTTAATTGTGAATTTAAGTTGTTCTTGCATGGTTCATGGAAATATTGGAGATTAGAGTCAAGTTATAGCCTAAAGAGTTGAATTAAGTAGCAATGTGTGCATGCATGTCCATATTTTAGTTGTAGTCCATGAATTCACCATGTTTTAGAGTTCAATCTTGCATTTGACCATGTTTTGGAGCATTGGAATTCATAAGAACTCATGCATGTTGTGTTCTTGCTATGTTCATTAAGTTTCATTCAAAATTGTGTTCAATTATCGCACCTTTGGGCTTGATTTTATAAAATGATCTTTGAAACATGTTGTATTATGGGTTTTTAAGTGTTTTCTAGAAAATTAGCCCAAAAGAATCGAGTTTGAAGCTTTAAAGGTTGAGTTTTGTGCTTGAGGATCAATCTGGAAATTCCAGATTTTGGATCCATGCTCGAGCGTACACTCTGAGTACATGCACTTCCGCTCGAGCGTATAAAGTCACGCTCAAGCGTGAGATGCATATGCCCAGAAGTTTATGTGTTTTGTAGTCCGCTCGAGCGAGAGAATTCACGCTTGAGTGAGGGTCTGAGTCTCACGCTTGAGCGAAGGTCGAGCGTCCGTCGAGTGTGAATATCGTGTAACCAGTACTTTTCATGAGTTTGCAGCCCGCTCGAGCGAAGGAAGTCACGCTCGAGCGGAGCTTCATTGTCTGCATGTTCGCTCGAGCGTAGAAAGCCACGCTTGAGCGTAGACCCCTGTTTCAACAAATTTTAAAAAGTGTTTTAAAGTACATTTTTGCATTCTCATTTCATCCTAGGCATTCCTAGGCCAAGTTTAAGGCATCTTAATGAGAAAAATGTTATAGAACCACACCGAGTCAAGTTAAGGGGCTAAGTTATTGATCCAAAGTGTGTAACTTAGTGTGTGTTCATTCTGCAACTGTGTAGGGTTGGTACCCGAGGACGCTGACTAGCCTGTCTATAGCCCAGTACTCTGTGAGTAACAATGTTGTAAAGATATGTTCAATTATAACTATTTCTGAACGATTGATTATACTGCTTTCTGAAATGGCATCGTTTACTGAATGAATGTTTGTCCTATTTGTAAACTGTATTCGTGGCATCCATAGCAACTTACTGTTACTGTACTATTACTACTACTATTATAGAGATCTCTGTCAGTTCTAACATTTGGGACTACCATCACATCGCTTTTGATGGCCATCAATCGATCGCTTTGGTCTGTTAAGACCTCGCATCGCTTTTGCTATTGGATGTACCACATATGACTATTATGGTTTCTAAATAACTGTTATGGCATGAAATATGAGCCACTGATTGAATAACTGACTTACTGATGCAAATGACTATTTTAATTACTAAAAGGACATTCATTCTTAACCCCTTTACGCATATGTTATTCACTGGGTTTTAGCTCACTATTTATATTTATATGTAGGTGTCCAGGCACTGGACTGAAGCTAGGAGCATCAAGTTAAGCTCTTGTTTTGTCAAGCTAACCATCGCGCCTCACTTCGAGGTTCCGAGTTCATTCAAGCTAAGGCTATCTTTGGGGTGTCTCAGTTTCACCCTTTTGTCTCTGATCTGTAATAAATGTTTAAGACATGACTGTACAGTTGTAGTTAGGGATTTGGTCCCTAACCTAGATGTTTGTGTTTATGACGTATGTATATATGTTTTGGTTATGAATGCGGCTCGTTTATAAAAGTCTTTTTGCATTCAGACACTCACAGCTCATTGGACATTTTTTTACTACTGTTTGGCTTCCACCAGCCCCTTACTCTGTATTACTGTCATTCAAGGTGTCTTGAATTACGGACATCGGCGGTTGCAATGCTAAACCCATAGAGGCAGGTTTGGGTCGTGACACAAAACCAAGCCAAAATCACTCAAATGCAACCTCCAAGAACCTCAGCTCAAGAGTGAAGGTGTTTTACTAGGTGTTTAGTGCAAAAGTGTGAACAAAATTCACTTTAATGCACAAAATAGCACAAATATAGAGAGAGAGGGAGAAATCAAGAGAGAGAGAGATATGCTTAGCCCTAATCCAAATTTCTGAACCTTGAACAAGAGAGAGGAAGCTCCCTTATATAGAATTCATGCCTCATGCTTGTTAAACAAGCTAGAGGCTTGGTGCAATCCCTCCATACATGTGTAGGGATGGTGCCTTTTGTGCCCAACAACTAGCACAGCTGGCAAGGAAAATATCTGTAGAAAGTGCAGAAAGGCCGCCGACCAGTTAAAGTGGTCGACCGACCACTCCTCCTAGTCGACCGACCACCAAAAGTGGTCTACAGAGAATAAAACTGGTCGACAAAGGAGGAAGAGGGTCTACAAAGAGAGTAGAAGGTGGTGGCAGACTGCCGACCACCTTAGGTGGTCCATAGACCACCCACCCTAGTTAACCGACCACTAAAAGTGGCTGGCAGGGAATAAAAGTGGTCTACAGGAGGGAAACTGGTCTACACCCCTCTGCCACCCTCCAGGCAAAGGGTAACAAGGTTTGGTTCAAAAACAAACTAAAAGGAAGAAAGACAAGAGTCCGCAGGACAAGACACTCAGTCAGAAGCCCCGAAAACTAGTCTACGGGCCACCACAAGTGGCCTACGAGAGAAAAAGGAAGCCTACAGCTACAAAAAGTGGCTTACAGGCCTTTGTTTCCCTCTAGGCAAAGGCAGCAAGGCATAGTCCAAAAACCAGGCCAAAAGAAGAAAGTTAAGAGGTCCCGAGACAAGACGCTCAGCCGAAGGCTCTGGAAACTCAAAACGAGCACAAACATGCACAATCACTGAGTGCATAGACGATGGCGTCTAAATCTTAAGGTCGGTCAAAAATACGGTATCTACAGCTGAGCGTAGGGTTATCCGACCCGCTCAAACCGCCCTACCTGACCCTACCCGCACGCATATGGGCGGTTTCGCAAACACATTAGGGTAGGGTGCGGTTTGAATTTTATCTAATTTTCGGGTTGCAGGTGGGTTGCGGGTTTGACCTGCACCCACCCAACGCGCTTGCATAAAAACTCTTCTTTTTTTAAAAAAAAAAAAAAAAAACTGACCATTCTAACTTTTTTTTTTTTGGCTTCAAATCTGACCGTTCAAAAACAAAAACCCTAATGTAGGATTTTTTAATTTGGGTTAGGAATGATGAATGTAGGATGAATGCAACTTAATGATGAATGTATATTTTGAATGATTTGTTTAGGTTACGAATTGAGATGAATGGAAGTTAATGATGAATGTAGATTTTGAATGATTTGTTTAGGTTACGAATTGGTTTTGTTGTTTTTTATTTATTTTATAAGTGTTTTATAAGTTTTGATTCATTAATTATTAATGTTAGAGCATTTTAGAAAATGGGAGAAAAAAGGTCTAAAAGAAATATTGACAAAATGAGGGGGGGGAAAAAGGGTTTAAAAACAAATTTTTGAAAAAAAGTTCAATCCGTAAACCGCCCGCACATCCGAGAATCCTATCCGCATAAACCGCAAACCGTATTGCGGGCAATTACGGGTTGACTTTTCCTCAAACCGCATAGATGTAGGCAGGTCCAAACCAAACCGCGGACACCCCTAGTTGACGCCCCAAAATACCAAACGGGGTCAGATTAGCACGAAACTTGGCACACATGACCGCCTAGGCATGAGAGACTTGTGGGAGAAGAAAGGGGCTTGAATCGGGTTCCTGGTTTGGGAGTTAGAGCCGGATTTCGGTCTAAGCAAACTAGTTCCTTAAAAAATTTGAAATCGAGGTGTTGACGCCCCAAAATCGCCAAACGGCGTCGGTTTGGCACGAAACTTGGCACACACGACTGCCTAGGCCCGACAGACTTGTGGAAGAAGACATGACTCCAATCGGGTTCCCGATTTGGGAGTTAGAGCCGGATTTCACTCTAGGCAAACTAGTTCTTTTAAGAAACTTGAATTCGAGGTGTTGATACCCCAAAATCACCAAACGACGTCGGTTTTGTACGAAATTTGGTACACATAACCGCCTAAACACGAGAAACTTGTGGGAGAAGACGGGACTCCAATCGGGTTTCCGGTTTGGGAGTTAGAGCTGGATTTTACTCTAGGCAAACTAGTTCATTAAGAAACTTGAATTCGAGGTGTTGACACCCCAAAATCACCAAACGGGGTCGGATTAGCACGAAACTTGGCACATACGACCGCTTAGGCACGAGAGACTTGTGAGAGAAGACGGGGCTCCAATTGGGTTCCCGATTTGGGAGTTAGAGCCGAATTTCGGTCTAGGCAAACTAGTTCCTTAAAAAATTTGAATTCGAGGTGTTGATGCCCCAAAATCGCCAAACGGCATCGGTTTGGCACTAAACTTGGTACACACGACCACCTAGGCACGAGAGACTTGTGAGAGAAGACGAGACTCCAATCGAGTTCCCGGTTTGGGAGTTAGAGCCGGATTTCACACTAGGCAAACTAGTTACTTAAGAAACTTGAATTCGAGGTATTGATGGCCCAAAATCACCAAACGGGATCAGATTGGCATGAAACTTGGCACACACAACCGCCTAGGCACGAGAGACTTATGGGAGAAGACGAAGCTCGAATCAGGTTTTCGGTTTGGGAGTTAGAGCCGTATTTCTATCTAGCCAAAATTATTTACTTAATTATCTTTGTAATTATATAGCAGTTAATTTTTTATGTTTTTTTGTAATTAAAATATTAACACATAAGTATATTACCATTAATTATTTTTATTTTTTGTTTTCAGATATTTCCCTTGTAGCTGTTTGCTTCTATGGAATGCAGGCGTATGAAGATTGCGATTAACTTTTGTTTTTGTTACCCACGGAAGAATCATGACGAAAACTTTTGTTTTTGATTTACGTTATATTGAATTGTGAACAACATTATGTATTTAAACATTGTATATGTATTATGCAACGTTATGTAGTGGGATAATTTTGCTGGTGCATTGTTATGAATGGAAGAATATTTTTATTATGGATGAATTGTTACTTTTATACTGGAATTTTTATATTATTCTGTAATTATCGGTTTATTTTTCAGTTATTTTTTATTTAATACAGGTAATTTTCATATTTTTAATAATTTTATTGCATTTTTTTTTGAGACGTCACCACACCGTCTCAAAAAACCATTAGAATCAGATTGTTTTTGCGACATAAGCAATTCCGTCGCAAAAGATATTGGCAACAGTTGGAAAAAACTTTTCACGACGATATTATTTGCCGTTGCAAATAACCTTTTAGTGACAGCGTCGTCGTGTTGTTTCAAATAATCTTTTAGCGACGGCAAGTTACCCGTCACAATAAAATACTTTCGCGACAGCAAATAGCACTTTTAGCGACGGCAAATAACACTTTTAGCGACGGCAACACAGTGTCGTCTCAAAAAATCTCAGATTTTTACATATTAATGGCAACGGCAGAATTCCATCGCAAAAAGGCAACTTTGCCATCGCAAAAAAAAAAAGGCGATGGCATTGTGACGTCGCTAAAACCTTTTAACAATGTCCTTTGTTGCGACCCCCCACTTACCGTCACTAAAAGTCATCTGTCGTTGCCAAAAAGTTTTTGAGACGGCATTTTGAGTATTTGCGACGGCATTTTGCTGTCGTAAAAAGTCAAATTTTTTGTAGTGACAGAAGTTATGTACTAGACTAGATTCATACAAAATATAAAATTTAGGGTCAAAATTAAGCAAATAAAAAATTAAAAGGACCAAAATGACACAACGTGTAAATTACAGAGACCATTTGTATAATTTGCTCTTTTTAATATGTGTTTGGTTGAAGATCATATAATAAGTGGTTGTTTTATTGATATTTTTTTATGGTTATTATATATAATAGATGGTTGTATTTGTTGTTAATAGATATTTTTTTATGATTATTATGTAATGGATAGTTATTAGGCTTTTAATGCATAATCGATATGTTTAATATAAGAAATGTGTTTAGTTTTGGATTTTTTAATTTAATGGATTAGTTTAATAATGACATTAATATGTTTAATATATGAAATAGTTTTAGTTTTTGATTTTTTAATTTAATAGATTGGTTTAATAATAATATTAAAGTTGTCACTATATTTGACTGTTGAAAAAATAAAACTAATTTAACGAAATTAAATATTATAAAACTTTATTTTGAAAAAATATTTCTACTCTCCCAAAAGATAAAATTATATAAAAATGATGTGTTTTTAATTTTTTTTCACTAATTTAATGAAAATAGATTATGAAAACCAAACCAAACAGAATTTTATAACAAAAAAAGTTTCAACATAATTATTCATTAAAAAAAAGGCCATTATATTTCAAACAACATATAAGTTAACCAATATAAAATAAGTTATATGACGACTTTGCCTTTTAAATGGAATAACAATATCTTCAACTATCCTTATTTGGAACGAGATTTAGAATTTAGGGTCAAATGTATGACAATTGAAAGGTCAGCGATTAAAGTGACACAAGTTTCAAATTATAAGGATTGTTAATGTAATTCGCCCAATTGTTGTAGATAAAAGTATGGGGAAATTCTATTTGTACACATCTATTTACCTTAGTGCATACACTTAATGAAATTTTATTTTAATGAAAATCATACTCTAAAGTAAAATGACTGTAATGGACATCAAAATATACCTTTAATATTCTAATTGTCTTTATACACATCTTTTTAAAACAAAAAAGTCTCAATACACATCCTTTAGTAAAAAAAAACTCTAATTTAGCTATTGTTTCTCACGTGTTCCATTCTTTCTCACTTGCGTACAAAGTAATATGAACATTTTTTGGGAAAACAAGAAAGAAAATGTGCAATCGAAACTAAATGCCAAAGCTTTCAAATAAAACTCAACTCCAAAAACGTAAAAATCAAGAAAAGAACTCTAAAATTTAGAAGTAATAGTTACGATTTTGTAGAGATTGAAACAATGGGGGTTTATGAAAGAGAGAGCAAGTGACGCGCAATGAACATTTCTTGGGGAAAAAAAGAAAGAAAATGTGCAATCTTACCAAAGAGAAATAATGGAAAATTGAAGCTATGCTTTGATTGATTATCAAGAAAATGTGTAAGCCCATCTTTGTCTTCTCTCTCATTGTTGGAAATGGTTATAAAATTCTGGGTAAAACCAGAATTTTTTCCTAAGTTTGGTCTAATTTTTAGGTGGGCCCCGTGCATCGATTTACACGGGTCAAAGTGGTAACGCGTTCTTTGCCGCGTTGTGATTCACGTGGTATATTTGGTTGTTCAAAACCATTACCGAGTGAATGGGAAATTGAAGCCAAAGTATGCTCCATGGAAATGGAATTTTGGTGGAAATTCCTTAAAGGTATGTATAAGGCTTGTCCCACATTGATTTGGTGAGAGGTTTTGAGAGGGTTTATAAGGCATGGGTTTGATACTTGGGGTGTGCCCCAAGGAGTACCCAAGTGTTTTAGAGGAAGAGGTTATGGGCAAAATGGGCTAAACCCATTGGACTCAAAAATCACCACACGCGCGCCGCCGCCGTCCGGTCGGGTGGGTTGGGTTGGGCTTGTTCGGCCCAATACTAATCTTTTTGGGCCAGAAACATTTGAATTTAATTCAAATAAACTGTTTTGGATTTACTGTTCATCCAAACAAGGCCTTTCCCGTTTTCAAACAGAATTAAACTGGTTTGGATTTATTGTTCATCCAAACAGGGCCCTTCCCGTTTTTGAACCCAACAGATTTGAATTTCAAACCAAACAGTGCCTAACCTATTTTGTATCTGTTTAATTCAAATTGAACAGGTACAGTACCTGTTTAATTCAAAACCAAGAGCCACCTATACATCTATAAATAGACCAGCCTCCCATTTGGATTTTGATTCAGAAATTTCGTATTTCACTTCTGCTAATTCTATTCTTCATTTTGCTGCATTTTATTTCTGAAACTTAGTGTGTTCGTAAGGCAAACAATTTGTAGTGCTGCTATTGTTTGTGGTAAGATCATTTCATCCTGGGAGATAGACGTCCAAATTCTGAAAGCACATTGGAGAGGACGAATCTGTCTTAAGGAAACAGTGTTAAACACTGGACTTGATCAGAAGAATTATTCAAAGAAATTAACCAAGTAAGTTGTTTAATTTTATTCTGTTTTTATTTGTTTATTTAATCAGATTTTAATTTTATTTTTGTAACAAAATAAAATCTGTTATTTATTTATTTATTTATTATTTTGAGTTTGATTTTTGTAATCAAACAAATTCTCTCATTTTCTTTATTTCTTTAAATTCTAGTTGTTGTTTTGTACACAATAGAATTAAATCTTTTAAATACAGTGAAGATTGCCTAACAATCTTAAGACAGACTCCTTTTTGGTATCTTCATTGTATTTAATTTTCTGTTTTTCAAAGTAATATTCTGGTTGGAAAAACAAATAGTGATTTATGCTATTTGACAGATAGTAGTAATATACTGTCTCTTTTCTTTGACAACTAGTAGTACGATACTGGTGTCATTAACAATTTCAGAATATTATTTGGTATTACAGAAAATTATTTTGGTATTTTATTTTTCCTGTTTTAGTAACAAGGAAAATAAAATTATTTGTGTTATATTTTTTTTACTGGTTTTAGTAACTAGAAAATTAATTTGTGTTTTTAATTTTTTCGATTTTTGTAATCGAAATTATGGCTACTACAACCTAAATCGATCTCGCAAGGGTACTCTGTTGTTACACCAACATCGGTCCCTATTCGTAACCATGTTCATGTACCAATCAATCATGGAGAAAAAGCGAAAAATTTAACTGCATCGAAGTTTAAGAGATGGCAAAGAAGATGCCGTTTCTATCTTACAACTCTTAATTTGGCCCGTTTTTCCATGAAGAGGCTCCAAAGACTTAAAGAGGGTGAAAGTGATCGGTAAGTTGTTGCCATTGTAGATGCTTGGAAACATTCAGATTTCTGCGTAAACTACATCCTCAATGGCCTTGACAACATGTCAGATAATGTATACAAATCTACGAAGTCAAGAAAAGAATTGTGGGATTCTTTGGAGAAGAAATACAAAACAGAAGATGCAAGACGAAGAAATTTGTCGTCGGTAAATTTCTAGATTTTGTAATGGTCGACTCAAACGGTAATATCTCAAGTTCAAAATTTTCGATAATTTTGCATGATATTCATTGAAGGTATGTCTCTTGCGAATCTTTCCAAGTCATTGCTTTGGTGAAAAAAGTTACCACCGGCTTGGAAAGATTTCACAAATTATTTAAAACATAAACGCAAAGAGATGACCATGGATGAGTTAATTGTAAGATTAAGAATTGAAGAAGATAACCGAAAGGCTGACAAGAAGCATGGGAAAAATCCCATTGAGTCCAAGGCTAATGTGGTTGAACAAGTTCAAAAACCACATAACAAAAAGAGGAAGTTCTTGGAGATGGTCCTAAACAAGGCAACAACAATGGCAATAAGAAGTTCAAAGGAAAATGCTATAAGTGGCAAGATCGACATCGAGCTTCGACCGGCCGCCCTAAGAAGGATCATGGAAGTACAAGCAAGAAGACCACCAATCAAGCCAATGTGACAGAATTGGATTACATCTCTGACGGAGTGAATGACATCAACCTCTCTGCTGTGGTGTCTGAGGCTAACTTGGTTGGAAATCCCAAAGAATGGTGGGTTGACACTGGAGCAACTCGTCACATATGTGCGGACAAGAAGATGTTCACTACCTATAATGAGGCTGCAAATGGTGAACAACTTTTTATGGGAAATTCTTCTACTTCTACTGTGGCTGGACAAGGAAAAGTGATCTTGAAGATGACATCAGGAGAAAAACTAACCCTCAACGACGTACTGCATGTACCTGACATCCGGAAGAATTTGGTTTCTGGTTCTTTGTTAAGTAAAAATGGTTTTAGACTTGTTTTTGAGTCTGATAAGTTTGTATTAACAAAGAGTGGTATGTATGTTGGTAAGGGATACATGAGTGATGGTCTCTTTAAACTTAATGTAATGACAGTTGTACCAAAAGTTGCTATGAATGAGAATAACACATCTTTTGCTTATATTCTTGAGTCGAATTTGTGGCATGGTAGATTAGGTCATGTGAATTTTGATGCTTTATGAGATTAATTGGTTTAGATTATATACCAAAGTTTGAAATTAATCCTAATCATAAATGTGAAATTTGTGTAGAAGCAAAACTAACTAAGGCTCCATTTAAATCGGTTGAAAGAAAAACCGAACCTCTAGAATTAATTCATACTGATGTATGTGATCTAAAATTTATTCAAACTAGAGGAGGCAAAAAGTATTTCATAACATTTATCGATGATTGCACAAGATATTGTTATGTTTATTTACTTAGAAGTAAAGATGAAGCCTTAGAAATGTTTAAACTCTACAAAACAGAAGTTGAAAATCAACTTGGTAAAACCATTAAAATGGTTAGAAGTGATAGGGGTGGTGAATATGATGCACCATTAAATGCATTTGTGCACTGATGGCATTATCCACCAAACTACAGCCCCTTATTCTCCACAGCAAAATGGAATTGCTGAAAGGAAGAATAGAACTCTAAAAGAAATGATGAATGCCATGTTACTAAGTTCAGGCTTACCACAGAACTTGTGGGGGGAAGCAATATTGTCTGCAAATTATGTTCTTAATAGAATACCCCACAAGAAAACCAAAAGCATTCCTTATGAATTATGGAAAGGTCGACCACCTTCCTACAAATACTTGAAAGTGTGGGGGTGTTTGGCAAAAGTTGAAGTTCCTGTTCCTAAAAAGACTAAGATTGGACCAAAAACAGTAGATTGTGTGTTTATTGGTTATGCTCAGAATAGTAGTGCATATCGATTTCTGACTTATAAATCAGAAATACCTGATATAAATGTGAACACTATTATAGAGTCAAGGAATGCTGTGTTTTTTGAACATGTCTTTCCTTACAAGAAAGGACAGGAATTAAGTTCATAGAAAAGAACATATGATTGTACACAAAGTCAAGAGACTAATGACAATCAAACACAAGAGACTAGTAATGATCTCAACCAACAGGATTTAACTGATGATGTACCAAGAAGAAGTAAGAGAGCGAGAACATCAAAATCCTTTGGTCCAGATTTTCTGACATACCTGTTAGAAAATGAACCTCAAAGCTTTAAGGCAGCAATGACAGGTCCTGAAGCACCTTTGTGGAAAGAGGCTGTTAATAATGAAATTGAATCCATTATGCAAAATCATACTTGGGAATTGGTGGATCTTCCACCAGGTTCTAAACCTCTTGGATATAAATGGATATTCAAGAGAAAAATGAAAGCAGATGGTTCAATTGACAAGTATAAAGCAAGACTTGTAGTTAAATGTTACGCATAAAAAGGAAGGTCTGGATTATTTTGACACATATTCCTCGTGACAAGAATAACATCCATTCGCATGCTTATTGCTATAGCAGCATTGTTTAATTTAGAAATACATCAAATGGATGTTAAGACAGCTTTCTTAAATGGTGATCTAAATGAAGAGATCTATATGGAACAACCCGAAGGGTTTGTAGTATCAGGGCAAGAAAAGAAAGTTTGTCGACTTGTAAAATCCCTTTATGGATTAAAACAAGCACCTAAGCAATGGCATGAAAAATTTGATCATGCAATGCTTACTAATGGGTTTAAGATAAACGAATGTGACAAATGCGTCTATGTTAAAAACACTGACCAAGGATATGTCATAGTTTGTCTTTATGTGGATGACATGCTCATCATTGGAAGCAGTCAAAACATGATCAAATCAACTAAGCAAATGCTTAACAAAAGATTTGATATGAAAGATATGGGGGTCGCTGATGTTATATTAGGAATAAAAATTACTAAAACATTTGACGGATATGCATTATCTCAATCTCATTATATTGAGAAAATTCTTGATAAATTTATCAATGATGATTTGAATTTAGCAAGGACACCTGTAGACATCAGTCTTTATTTATCGAAAAATAAAGGTGATGCAGTGTCTCAGTTAAAATACTCCCAAATCATTATAAGCCTAATGTACCTAATGAATTGTACTCGTCCTGATATAGCTTATGCTATCAGTAAATTGAGTAGGTACACTAGTAACTCCGGAGAAGACCATTGGAAAGCGATCATTCGGGTTCTTAGATATCTAAGATTCACCCGTGATCATGGTTTGAATTTTACTCGATATCCAGCAGTACTTGAAGGTTATTGTGATGCCAATTGGATATCGGATACTAAAGATTCAAAATCCACTAGTGGATATGTCTTTACTCTAGGGCGCTTTGTTTCTTGGAAGTCCACGAAACAAACTTGCATCGCACGATCCACAATGGAATCCTAGTTCATTGCTTTAGACAAAGCAGGTGAAGAAGCAGAATGGCTTCGTCACTTCTTAGAAGACATTCCAATGTGGCCAAAACACTGCTGCTATTTGCATTCATTGTGATAGTCAATGCGCATAGGCAGGGCACAGAATCACATGTATAACGGTAAGTCACGACATATTCGTCGTCGACATAATACCGTAAGGCAATTATTGTCAAACGGAATAATCTCAATAGATTATATAAAATCTAAAGAGAATATTGCGGATCCATTAACAAAAGGTTTGACAAAAGAGCTAGTGTATAGTTCATCAAAGGGGATGAGATTAAAGCCTATTACATAAGAGTCGTCATAATGGTAACCCTACTTATATGACTGGAGATCCCAAGAACTAAGTTCAAAGGGACAACTAAGTTATGTATGGCTCGCCAGAAATCACCAAGGGATTTGAATTCCCTACCCATTCCTATAGTGAGAGTGATATCTGCAACATATGTTGTCTGCAGGGGCATAAGGATAAGCTTTGCTTTTAATGATTACTTATATCTTGATTAAGGCATAAAATCAAGACGAGTATAAGAAGATACTCACAATAAGAATCACCTATATGAGTGTTGAACTGGGGCCGGTTCTGAGAGAATGAAAGAGGCTGCATTCTCTAGAAACACTCATGAAAACCAGGAGCGTTCAAGGCCAAAATGAACACAACAGTGACAACCACGATGTGTTAGAAGATATTTTGTGTGAAATCTATTGTCTTGGCTTACACAAACGGCTGAACAATTCAAGGCATCGCGTCCATTGGTTAGCTAGTAAGTCCGATAGGTTATCACTAGGGAAGGTTCAAGGCCGAAAACTACCTATTCTGATGCAAGATATTTTCAACTTATACTCTTTCGTTATGTCTGCATATTGTTGCATTTCCGTTGTCATCAAATTCCATTCATGTGGGGGATTGTTGGAAATGGTTATAAAATTCTGGGTAAAACCATAATTTTTTCCTAAGTTTGGTCTAATTTTTAGGTGGGCCCCGTGCATCGATTTACACGGGTCAAAGTGGTAACGCGTTCTTTGCCGCGTTGTGATTCACATGGTATATTTGGTTGTTCAAAACCATTACCGAGTGAATGGGAAATTGAAGCCAAAGTATGCTCCATGGAAATGGAGTTTTGGTGGAAATTCCTTAAAGGTATGTATAAGGCTTGTCCCACATTGATTTGGTGGGAGGTTTTGAGAGGGTTTATAAGGCATGGGTTTGATACTTGGGGTGTGCCCCAAGGGGTACCCAAGTGTTTTAGAGGGAGAGGTTATGGACAAAATGGGCTACACCCATTGGACCCAAAAATCACCACGCGCGCGCCGCCGCCACCGTCCGTCCGGTCGGTCGGGCGGGCTGGGTTGGGCTTGGGCTTCGGCGCGGGTGCGTGGTGTGAGGTTGGGTTGGGCTTGTTCGGCCCAATACTAATCTTTTTAGGCCAGAAACATTTGAATTTAATTCAAATAAACTGTTTTGGATTTACTGTTCATCCAAACAGGGCTCTTCCCGTTTTCAAACAGAATTAAACTGGTTTGGATTTATTGTTCATCCAAATTTGAATTTCAAACCAAACAGTGCCTAACCTGTTTTGTATCTGTTTAATTCAAATTGAACAGGTACAGTACCTGTTTAATTCAAAACCAAGAGCCACATATACATCTATAAATAGACCAACCTCCCATTTGGATTTTGATTCAGAAATTTTATATTTCACTTCTGCTAATTCTATTCTTCATCTTGCTGCATTTTATTTCTGAAAGAAAGAGTGTAAACACTTAGTGTGTTCGTAAGGCAAACAATTTGTAGTGCTGCTATTGTTTGTGGTAAGATCATTTCATCCTGGGAGATAGACGTCCAAATTCTGAAAGCACATTGGAGAGGACGAATCTGTCTTAAGGACACAGTGTTAAACACTGGACTTGATCAGAAGAATTATTCAAAGAAATTAACCAAGTAAGTTGTTTAATTTTATTCTGTTTTTATTTATTTATTTAATCGGATTTTAATTTTGTTTTTGTAACAAAATAAAATCTGTTATTTATTTATTTATTTATTTATTATTTCGAGTTTGATTTTTGTAATCAAACAAATTCTCTCATTTTCTTTATTTCTTTAAATTCTAGTTGTTGTTTTGTACACAATAGAATTAAATCTTTTAAATACAGTGAAGATTGCCTAACACTCATTAGCTCCAGTGACTTTTAACCCAAGTTTCAGAAGTTTTGGATATTTTTTCTAGGTATGGTTCTTTAGTACTATGAAAGAGAGAGAAAGTGATTGCAATGGATTCGCTGGATGGATTGGATTGGATAAATATATGCTTGGAGGACATAGTGATGGATTATGGAGAGGTTTTAATGCCATTACCACAAACGAAGGTATCAACCATGAAAGCCACTTCTTCGATTGCTTGCTTTCTCGGTACACTATTGAACTCTGAGTCGTCGTTGCCGCCACGGTCGGAGGAGAAGGCGGCGGAGTCTCTACATCGGCAGGGTGGATCATGTTGCCACTCCACCGTAAAGAGACCTTGATTTGGATCTCTGGCGGTGGCTTTTCGACCATCGAAGCTCAAAATGTGATTACTGTTGATCGATTGGAGATTGAAGAAGACGACTGTGGTCTTCAATAAAGGATTGTGGACTGTGCACTTTGACTATGGTCTTTTTTATCTAGAATGGAACCTTAGCAAGTCTACAATTTTCAATAAGTGTGTCGAAAGGGTTTGAGATGGTGTGTGTACAATGGTACGAGTGAAGTGTATAATTAAAACATTTAATATGTGAATTGAGAATAATAATTAATAATTAAATTAACAAGTGTATGTATTAATAAATGATGTGTACTAAAATAAGTACATGTGTGAAAATAATTTTTTTTTTTAAGTATTACATGATGAAATAATTATATTGATCAAATAATTATCTCAATTATCTAGTAACTATGGCTCACTTTTCTGTTTGTGGCATGGGTAATATTTGTGTGTGAGCCAACTAGTGTTTACATTATTAAAAATTAGTGGGTGACACACACGATGCGTGTGCAATTCAGATAATTAATAATAAAAATAAATGATAAATAATTTAATATTATAATATATATGTTGTTTAAGTGATAAGTATATTCTTAATGAAACCTAAAGTCTTGGATTCAAAACTTGTTTATGTTGTATATAATATTTTTTTTTATTTTAGTATATGGCTCTATTTGGTGGAACTTTTTTTAAGTTAAAAGTTGATAATCAGAAAGTAAAAACTAAAAGCACCCCTATCCAGCTTTCAAATAATCAACTTATTTTAAGCTATTTCTGCCTAAGAAACTATAAGTAGAGGCTGCATTAAATAGTCTAGCAGAGACTCTCAAATCAAAATAAGCTATAATCACTTTCCAAAAACTGTAACAAACAGTCCCTATATAAAGTTGCCAGGTGACACTAAATCAATTTAGGTTTTTACTTAATACTAATATAGATGTAGGGGTGGGTGCGGGTCGGTTGCAGCCACGAAACCTCCAACCCGTCCGCCAGATTGGTGGATTAGAGAAAATCAATCCGTATCCGTCCGCCAATCCGGCAGATATGGATTGATTGGATTGGCGAATGGATACAAATCGATTTGGCGGTTTAAAATTTTATAAATTTTCAATATAATTCAACTTGTGTACTTCCTCAAAAAAAAAAAAAATATTACAATCACTACATGTCTCATCTAAAAAAAGAAAGTTTGAAACTTTAGAATATTACAATCACTGCATACCTCATCTACATATTACAATCACAACATATCTTATCCACATAAAACATTACAATCTGTAGTTCTTAAAATATAAAAACAATTCAAATTACCAAAATTATGAACAAAGCAGTAGTAAAGATTGTATGCATTTGTATTATTACATCTATATCTATTTTTGAAAACAAAAATCAACCAGCATATATCATATTTTCTATTTATTATTTTTAGAGTTAGATTTAAAAACAAAAAAAATATAGATAAATAATACATTTATTTTTTTCAATTCACAAAAAATATTCAATTTGAAAACTCTTTTTCAACAGAATATTTAAACTATTTTTCAATTGAAAACACAAACAGAATATTTAAACAAATTAAAAACATAAAGTCTTACAAATTACCAAGGGTGCTTGTGGTTAGGTGATTCGGTTGCTGCCAAATGAATCTCAAATCCGCCATTCGTTCAAAACTAGACAGATTGAAAAAAATCAATCCGTAATCATCTACTCGTCATTATGCATCTATCTAAAATGCGGCAAATTAGTTTGGTTCGATCGGTTTGGATATATCGGTATATCCGCGTGTAAAGTAGTTAAACAAATCATTGCATTAAAAAATTTGAAATAGTTATATGTAAAAAGGGTATTTTAATAGTTAAATAAAAGCGATTACATAAGCACAATTTTAGAAGGGAAAAAATTGTGACAAAATGTGAACACCAAATACGTGTATAATAGTATAAAATTTGTTTTTTCTCTCACCTGTGACTCATGACTCTTGGGCAGAATCACTTGCACTGTGGATTGGGCTGGGTATTCCCCAATACCATTATCTTCAGCCCAAATTTTGGAAGGCTGATAAATGCTTGATTTGGGCTGACCCACCTGCTCCACGATAGCAATCCAATATCCTTTAATTTCAAATTTGAAATTATATTTAAAAAATCCGATTTTACTAAGTATACAATTTTTTTTTTTTTGAACAATATACAAAGTTAATGTTGTGAAATAAAAACACAAATTCGTGAAGTTATGTTTTTATCTTGTGTTTGGTTGGAAGATTTGAAGAGGGATTTGAAAAGGGAAAGGGAAAAGTTAGGTGAAATGTGAATAAAATATACTTACATTTCACCTAGTTTCACATACTTTTTCTCTTTCCTTTTCCAAATCCCTCCCCAAATCCCCTAACCAAACACAGCATAAGTGTTAGAAAGAAAAGGTAATATGGATATTTGGGTTAACTTTTTGACTTTTTATGAAAAAATGTGTAATAAAAAATTGTAAAAATTGATTTGCAGGGAAAAATTCGAATTGAGAGTTGTGCAGTCGTAATTGTTGACTTTTGGTGAATAGTGTTAACTTTTTAACTTTTTAAGTAACTTTTTGACTTTTTTACAAGTTTTCAAACTTGGCTTAGGCCAAGTTTGACTAAACTAAAAAAGTGTACTTATTTCATCTTTTTATCTTTTTTGGGTCACATTAATCAACATTTCCTCTCTACTTTTTCTACACATAATACAAGAAAAATAAAAAAATATACTTATTTAGTCTTCCCAAACTTGGCCTTAATATTTTTAAATGAACAAATCGAGTTGGGCTAGATTTATGGTTCAAAGCCTGATCCAAATACTATAGCCTTAAAGTTTGAATTTAAATTAGTCTTATAGGCTGAATATTTCTTCCCAATCAAAAAAAATCATGTTGGACAGTTGGGAGGTGATCAGACCATGTCCACCCATAGTACAAACACAACCTCTACATGAATCCCATGATAAAAATATGATTTCACAAAATTATGTTTTGATTCCACGACTTTAATTCAATACTTTTATTAGAATTGAATTATGAAAACATGACTTAAAATAATGTTTAAAACACGATTTCACAATTTGAGAATTGAGTTTAGAATAATTTGGGTTTAGAAAATTTATTTTCAAATCAAGTTGAAATTGATAAATAAAATAAATCGTTAAATATGTGATCCGACAATTATTATTTGACTTGATTTTACAGAGAACGAATCGGATCAAAAGCAGTTTAATTCAATCTGTGCCACTCGATTTGCGCAATGTGCATTTTGAGTGACTTACACTAGTACATCAAATAGGCGGAATCTATCATGCGCACCGTAGCTTTCGGACTCCTTTTAATGCAACATAAGGTTCGAGTGGATTGAGAGTCTGTTCAAACTTAATTCAAGTTATGCTAAGATTTGTTTAAGTTTACATAAACTTGGATTGTAATTTAAAATTGTCTGTTATTGCCCAATCCGAGTTGAGCATGGTTTGCTTATAAATTTGATTTTTTTTTTTTGGCAACTAAATTAATTAATTTGTTAAAATTAGATTATATCAACATTTTTTAAAATTATTAATAATATCAAGCTAACTAATTTATATAATGTGAGAAAGATAAGAATTGAAGAACTTATATGCTGCTACGATAATCTTTATAATTTATGAGCAAGAAAAATGTAAGGTTGTGTGTTGTGTTATTCGTGTATATAATAATTTCATTTAAAAAAAAAAAGTCCAATTAGTACAGATTAATGTATGTTTGAGAAGAGAAAAATTCAGTACACACCTCACAGTTGGCATAATGCACAAAGTGGTGGCACCAAGACTTAAATCTATAACCTCAAGGTTATTAAGCCAAGTCTTAATTATTAAACTAATGGTCACCCCCTAATAATAATTTCAATTTATATCATTTTTTTGGTTAACTAAACATATTTGATTTATATTAAATACCGAACAAAATTTTAGTTGAGTAGTTGATATTTGGGCAATTAGTTTTTATTCACAAGTTCATATTCGAACGATTAAAGTGTATTTAGATTGGTTTATTTAGTATTTTCTTCTTCTTTTTAGTAAACTTTAAAAAAATTACACTTTAAGATTTCACTCTACTAAATGGATTATTAAAGTAAAATAAGTATAAAAAAAAAAGTCCAACAAAAAAAAGCCAAAAGTAATTGATCTTTTTTTTTTTTTTGCTTTCATTTATCTTTCTAGAGACAAACGCAATAAAAAAAATGTAAAATTTTTTATTGATCTAATTTTTTCATGAATATACACGGATGACTTACATAATTATCAATTCGGATTATTGAAATAGGACCATGAATGGCCATATTTAAACTTGAAAAAATGAAAGCTTTATTATTATTATTTTCCTTTGATTTATTTATTTTAGGTCAACCCCGTTTCAGATGATTTGCATAAGGTTTCATTAAAAGATTAAGATAAAGGAAAAGTTGTTGTTAAATGAAAAGGAAAAATAATAAATCAGTGTATGTTTGGAAAAAATTAAATTAAATTAATGAAAAATTTTACAAAATTTAACTATTAACGTCATAAAATTTTCTATGAGTATGTAATTATTTTGAAAATTTACAACTAGTTTGTAATTTTCCTAATAAAAATCAACACAGTTAGACATCAACTTAAAAGTTGACATTTAAGGGTTGTTTTGCAATAAACTAATTTAGTTATTAAAAAAAAAAAAAAAAAAAAAAAAAAAACCTTATATTTTTAAGCACAAAAAGTTAAGATGTGTTTGGTTGGTGATTGCTTTTATCATTTGACCACATATATACAAATCTACTTATGTAAAGGATTCGGATTCATTTTTGCTTTTTAAAATGTCAAATTGGGGAGTTCTATTTGCACACTCTAATAATATGTATAATATATATGGCAAATTTTATAATATATACTCTCTATTAGGGTGTATACTCTGTACCTTCAGTTATCTATTATGGTACTAATTATGATTCTTTGTGATGTTGATTATGATATTATTTTAATTATGGTATAAAAAAAAAAAAACTCTTTAATTATGACTCAAATTTTTATAGTTATGACTTAAAATAATTAAACTATGATATGTGTGATAATTAACTTCACAATTGTCAAAAGTTTCATACAGTACATAGTCATAACATAACCCTATATAAATATATATATAAGTATACACCATTATTCAGTTTACACTTACATGTATATTTTTAATATTTAATTTTGTTGAGTTTATACTATTTTATTCCTATAATACTATCATTTGCAAATAATAACCTTAACTCATCAGGCACCCACTGCTATGACATTTGTTGCAAATGCCATCCTTTTCAATTGTCTCCCGTTCGCCATCTCCACTCTTTCTCCACCCTCTGCAACCATTTATGTCCCCTTTCCTTCTCATCTCAAACCCCTCTTTCCCTTCCTCCACCGTTTTTGTTTCCACATCCCATCATTACCTCCACAACCCTCTTTGCCCTTATTCTTCTTATTCAAAACCTATATTTGGAAATCTGAAACCTTTTTCTCTATGGGAGTAGTAGGGGTGAGTAGGTTAATCGAAAAATATGTAATCCAAATCGATTCAGTTCAATCTGCTAGTTTTGGTTTGGTTTTTCTAATCCATGATTCTAAATTGGTTTGAAAAATTAGCAATTTGTCATTTACGGATCAATCCCAGATTATGATACACAGTTCCAGATTGTATCCGATTCGGACGGTTTACTATATCACCCTACCATTATACCATACACCCTGCTACACGCAATCCCAATCTTTTATATATATAATCCAAACAAGGAACCCTTGGAAGAAAATAAAGAGGCACTGCTCTCAATGAAACTATCACTAATGATCAATTTATTAATATTACAAGTTGATTTGGTTTGTTATCGTTGCTGGATTGTGCTACTATTTTTGTTATTTTTAAAAAAAATTATTTAGCATAACTTTAGTTTTATAACTGTTATCGTCACAACAAAATGTTTGTTAAATAAGAGTTTTATTTGTTGGATGTTGAACTTATGTTTATTTGTTAAATGATGAACTTATATTTATTTGTCACATATTGAATATTTTTAGAACAATGTTATATGATTTTTATTTTGTGAAACTATGGTTTCAAACGGAACCGATCTGTATTTAAATGGTTTGATTCGAATTAGTTCTATGGTTTAAATAGTTCAAATTAGTTCTAATTTTAACAAAATCGTAGTGTACAAATTAGTCCTAGTTTCATTCAAAACTAGTCCGATTTAGGGAGTGGTATATCGTAAGGGGAGCTATTATAGTAGTGGGGTAGAAAGCGTGGGTGATTGTAGAGGGATTGCGATGGTCATCATAGTGGAGAGGTTACGGTTGTAGGAATGAGGGGTCATATCAATAAAGGTGAGTAGTGACAATTTATTGGTAGTAATAGGTGACGGAGGATAGCAGCTAGTGATGAAGGTTGTAGAGGGAAGGTGTGTCCATTTTGTCCTTAATGATAATTTGTTCAAAGGATATAATTGTAATTTAAAAAATTAAAAAATAGTTTGTACTAAAATAACTTGTAGTGTAGAAATTAAATATCTCAACGTTTTAGGTAGTGCTTTTTGAACTTTTATTTTAAAGCTCAAAATCCAGCTTTTAGGTTGATGCCAACAAGATGCATCTCCCTTTAAATTATCAAGTGATAGTCAATATTTTTTATAAGAAAATATTTGAAAAATAAGATTGTAGCTATATTTCTCTATTTGACTTGGTTTGCATAATTTTTCTTCTAACAACCTAAAATTAATTTGGTGAAAAAAGTACTCATAATTTTCATATAGTTTTAACTTTTTGAAGAGCATAAATAATTTTTAAAAAGGTAAAAAATAAAATATCATAAACAGTTTATGAAAATTAAACCAACAAAATAGAATCTTGTTTCTTAAAGTGGGATCCAATTCCAAAAGGTCAAATTTGGTCACTAAAAAATGTGGTAATTACTTTTTTTTAGACTGTAGAGACACATACGGGAGGCTAACTGATACATTTTAAAAGCCCAACTGAACATAAATTCTTGGCGATCAAATATCAAAAAAACAAAAAAAAACTAATTTCACTTTAATTAAAAACATAAGTACGAATTAAAATATGGATCTAAATCCCATTTTTTATATACTAAAATATTGATGCTTCCCATTATCAAAACCACATTTGCTTTCGTTTGGGATATAGGTTGATTTTTTGATTTTTCGACTATTGTAATTTGAGACTAAGAGATTGTTTGGGATGATCTAAATAAATGTACTTTTTGACTTTTTATGAAATATGGGTTGGATTTGGGTTAGATTTGAAGTGATGTGTTAGAAAGGTAGCGTGATTTAAATATGATAGTGACTTTTTGACTTTTTAGCTTTTTTGAAACTTGTCAAACCAGCCTTAAATAACTTCGTTTGGGATGAATTTTTTTAACTTTTTTGACTTTAATGAGAGAAAAAATAAAATTATTATAATTTAGATATATATTTTATCTTATTAATCTTTTAATTATCTTTTGTGACTATTTTAACTAAAAAAAACTTATGTCAAACATAACCTTACATAGGAACACTCAATCAGAAACTACAGTGACGTTGGATCCACCAAAAACAGAGAAAACTTCACAGACGGTGATATAAAAAAGTTGATGTTTGACTTCTTATTATTTTAGTGAGGAACACAACGTGCAATCCGACAAGGCCGCAATGGGAAATAAAAAAATAGAGAAAATTATAAGAAGAAAAAAATACGTTTATAATAAAATAAACTATAAATTTTTTATTTTATTAATTTAAATTTAAATTTTTATTTATTTTCAACCTAAACTATATTATGTTAAGTAAAACCTATGAAAAATGGTATCTTAGTCATTAAATTATTAAAAAAATTTATTTTAGACATTTTATATACATACATATTAAGTTTACTTAATAAAAATAAGTAAATGACTTAAATTGAAAATAAATAAAAAATTAATATTTAAATTGACAAAATAAAAAATAAATAGTCTACTTTGTTATAAAGGTTAAACTTTAGATTTTTGTGTGTGCAATTTATCCTATAAATATTAAGCGTTGGGCTTCCCTTCTATAAATTTGTTCAACTTAATTTTTTTTATCCTACAAATATTAAGCGTTGGGCTTCCCTCCTTACTAAATTTGTTCAGCTAAGCCTCCGTTTGGAAAGTGGGTTGGCTCTTTGACTTTTTGGCTCTTTTGGCTATATAAGCCTGGGCTCAAAAGCTTGGTTTGGAAATGACTTTTTGATTTTTTGACTTTTTTTATGAGAGAAGAGTGTAATGATTATGGGTTGGATGTGATTTTTTGTCTTTTGTGACTCAATGAGCCTATTCTGTCTTTTGTAGCTCATTGAACCAAAAAAGCCCAATGAGTCACATCCCAAACCATGCCTTAAAAGATTTTATAAAAATGAATAATTTAAATTACTAAAATCAAGACTTATAGTGAGTTCCACGAGTCCGGGTAGTAATCTTGAGTCCAGAGGGAAGCCATCCCCAAATATTAATGACTAAATTACATTAATCTCCTTTTAGGTTTAGATCACATATATTGAATCCTCCAAATTTAGTATAATTATCTCGGTTCTCATAAATTTTAATTTATATAAAAATAATTTTATTTTCATAATAAATTTTTAGTTGTAAAATCATACTTTTATCTCCTTTACACTTAAAAATTATGTTTTATATTAGTTTTAAAGAGTTTGTGATTGATATTTAAGTTTCCAGGTCAGATTAAGCTGAAATTTTGGACTCTTATGAAGTCGTTGAATATGCCCACAATCTACACCATATATTAACTAAAAAACAATTTTTAACCCTCAAGGCCTGTGAGAGTTTTAATATCTCAATTTAAATTTTTTAAATTTTTTATTAAAAAAAAAAACTCAACATTTATTGATTTGGTCAAAATCCCCTGATTAACATTTACTAACTTTTTCAATCCACATATCTTTCCACATACCTGCATTTATTGATTTGGTCAAAATCCACTGATCAACATTTAAAATCTCCTCATACAAATAATTATAAATACAATCAATCTATATCTATACTATATATTAAGCAAAATGGAGTTTTGAACCCCAAGCCTTGTGGGAGCTCCAATCTCCCAATCTAAATTTCCTGATTTTTTGATTTTTAAAAAAAAAAATCTTAACATTTATTAACTTCTTCCAACTCCCAAGTCTTACCATCTGTGTGAGTGATTTTCTGACCACTCTGCTCTCCTTAGGAATTCAGCTGTGAAACACAGGCAGAATAGATGGTACATTGCTGTCCTGCACAGAAAGAAAAGGCTCCAACGGTGGTTCTTCCACCCGGGGGCACTCCGACGATCAAGTCAGTATATCTCTCAAAGATAATCAATAGTACTAAACTCACTAGCTTGAGTACAAGAAACGTACCTTAGACCCATGGGGGTGCCTCTCTTTTAGCCAATACAATCCTAGTCCCAATAGGAGCCTGGCCCTAATGGACTTAGGATTACTGCTAATCTAGGACTCCCAGTGGGATTAGGATAAACTCTCTAAGAGTCTTATCTTTACCAAAACTGAAGTCTTCTCCCAATCTAGGACTCTTGTCCATATCCAGGTTGAGTTCCTTCTTCATTCTAGGACTCTTGTCCCCTATCCGCTTATCTCGGATTCCGATATCTTCGGAGGTAACCTCGGCCTATCCGAGATGACCTCGGCACAACGGCCAAGACACGTGGCACCTCGGCTGACTCGTCGACATTACCTTGCCACGTGTTGGTACTCAGCAAATATATCCCCACAACTGCTCTCTAGGTTCTATTACTTCGGCATTCTGAGGTGATGGAACCTATATTGTTCTTCTTTCTCATACGTCGACTTAGAACTTCCCAGCCGAGGTCTTTCATTTCAGGCCGACATATCTTCTTTCAAAAACAAGAATTCAAAGGAACTCTCTTACATGTATGAGCTGTCATGCATCTCTCCTCAACCATTTTACTTACGTGTTTTCTATTGGCTCGTACCTATGACGCGCTTGCAAGTCGTCTTTCGCCTATCCGCGCCGCCTGACGTCTGCGTTACTCCAGGCGCATTTAATGCCCTGTTTTGCCACCGTTTCAAGTTTTTTAACAAAACTTTGTTTTTCCCTTTCTAAAGCTCTTTCTTCTTCGAATCTGCCATTACTCTAAGCTCCAAACTCTGCAACTATCTTCATTCTGCCATTCCTGCGAGGCTTTCGCTACTGTTTCAACCGTCTTCTGTCCTCAGCGAATTTCATTTCGGCCTCACTTTATCTGGTAAGCAACTAGTCCTTTTTTTCCAGTTCTTGATTGTTCTTGAAATGTCCTGCCTTTACTGTTCTGTTCAAGCATTTAATTTGTGAATTATTCACCTGAATGCATTTTATTTCGTGATTTTGCACATGTAATGAACACTTGTACTGTCTGTTCTTGGCCTTCAATTCTTTGTTTTCTTTAGGCTTTTGACAGCCTACCCTCGTTCTCGATTTTGAAAACTTGTTCTTGTTTTTTGTTTTCTGTGTTTTTCCCAGATTCGAGCCTCCAATCTTTGCTTTTATAGTTTTAGGGTTGGGATTTGTTTATAGAACCTTCAATTCTTAGGAAAAACTGAAACAATCCTTTACCAGTATATACCTAGGTTCAAGCCGAGGTACCAGTAACCCTTTAAGAACACTTCGTTTCTGTAGCCAAGTACCTTTATACCAAAATCATGGGTATGTGGAGATATAGGGTAAATACCCCAACCAAACTCGAATTCTTTAGGCAAGAGTTCTTTGTTCCTGCTGATGTTCACCTTAGACTAGCTGGGGATGATGATTCCATCATGCCTACAGATAATACGATGCCTTTCCCTATTGTAGCTTTTGTTGAATGTAGACTTCGGCTTCCACTCAATCCCCTCTTTCATGAAGTTCTTCACTATTACACCCTGAACTCTATGCAACTCACCATTAACTCATATAGAGTACTTAATGGTATAATAGCCTTAGCCCGGCAAGAGAATGTTAGGATCACCCTCACCGACATCCAATATTGTTATACTATGTGCGCTCTTAACCTGAAAGAGAAAGGTTATGTGTATTACCTCAAGCCGAGGTCTACCGAATTCAAAATTGTAGCCGACTTCCCAGACTCTAATAAAGGGGCTGGAGACGATTATCTTATTGCTTCTGGAAATTGGGAATTTGGCCCAGACGAATAAGTCCATCTCTACCCTCTTCTTCGAACAGTTAAAGAGGGCAAGGGTAAGAGCCCAGTGTCAATCATTTAGTTGTTCTTTTTATATCCTCAAGATTTTGTCTGTCTCTAATGTCGTGTTTTTCTTTGCAGACGTTCGCAAGCCACCAAAGGATTTTCGCCAGTCCTATTTTCTTGGCAAAGACCTAAAGAAGCTCCTAGACCTTCCGATCCAAAAGCGCAAGGCTCCATTGGTACTAAATTTCATCCCTACGTATAAATCCACTCTGCTCGATGTTCCAAGGAGGAAGAAAAAGAGCCTCTCTCCACCTACTGCAACAACTCAAATCGCATCTACATCACGAACTGACCAAGGATCTACATCTGACCCAGTGGTTTTGCCATCGACCTCGGCCCCATACTTGATACCAATTCCCGAACGAAAATGCCGGCGTAGACTTGTCAAAACCGCCGAAATAGTTCGCGCAAGGCCTGTCGCCCAAGATCTCCTAGCCGATCTCCCAACCGACGTCGACGCTGTTCCAACCCAAACGATTCCCTCACTAAAGCCGAAGAGAACCAAGAAGGCCCAGACAAAGGCCAAAGCCACTGAGGTTGAGGCTGAGGACGCCCTGCCTATCTCATAGTTGGCTGAGAGTAAGAAGACTTCCTCTACTTCTGCAAAAAGGTCTGCTGAGGCTCAGCCACCAGAGTCCACTCAATCAAAGAAGCCGAGGTCCTCCTCTGCAACGACCTCAAAATCCAAAGTACCAAATATCCCCTGGACGCCATCGATTACTTTGGAGAATAAGCCTGTTTTGGCGAGTGACAGCGCTGATGACATAAACATCGGCGTTGCACTTAGTACAACCCTTCTTCTCCCAGGTGATCTGGAAAAGAACGCCGAAATGAGTGAGTATGAAAATTACGCGTTCATGCTCCAACGCTGTGTTCAAGTAAGTGTCTTCACTTGGTAACTTTTTTTTTTTTTTTTTTTTTTTTCATACTTATAAAATTCTGTAATAACTTTTTGCTTTGTGTTCTTTCAGGCTGTTCAGCATGCACATTCCTTCTCCATGCAATCCTTTGAGACCAGGGAGAAGTTAAATGATTTAAAGAAGGAGTATTCTGCTCTCCAGAAGATCAATAAGGGCCTTTAAGCAAAAATAAAAAAGTTGGAAGATCAAGCCGAGGCTGCTACCAAAGCCCAAACCTTGGCCGAAGAAAAAGCTGATGCTGCTGAAGCTATAAAAAATGTTGCTAAGGCGCAGAAGAAAGAGGCCGAGGAAAAAGCAGCCCAGGCTGAGAAGGAGCTTCAGCAAGCCTTAGCAACTAAAGAAGCTGAAATCAAAGAAACTGATGAAAAATCTTATGCCCAGGGTGTGGCCGACGTCACTGAGGACTACAACCTTCAAGTTAGGCAGGCATGCAATAGGGGCTTCTCCCTTGGTTGGATGTCCCTTGCCAAAAAGCTTAATGTCCCAGATGACTCCCCCCTGCGCAAGGCTGACGCTATTCCTCTGCCTTTCCCTCCTCCTCCTCCTAGTCAAACTGAAGAAGAGCCTGAGTCCGAATCCGAAGATGAGGACAAGAATGATGATGAAGTTTTAGTAAGGAGGCCCAAAGATACTAATGAGACAAAGTCTCCTCCTCAGGGTGATCAAGTCCTGGACTTAACCCAAGATGAGGAGACTGAGGAGGTGTCCAAGGAGGCTGATCCAAGGCAGTTATCATCCGACCTTCTTCTAGCTGCAAGAAGTCTTAATAAAACACTTGCAGAGATCGATGCCGAGATTGCGGCAGAAAAAGATGCCGAGGTGGTTCTTCTAGAATCCTCCGAGGTACCAGCCCAACAATCTGTAGAAAAAGATGCCGAGGTGGTTCTTCCAGAGTCCTCCGAGGTCCTAGTCCAACCATCTACTGATGTTTGAAGAATTCTGAATGTCTTTTGTACTCCTTTCGTTTTTTTACTTTATTCTGTTTTTTGAACAATGTGAACTTCTTCTTATGGCCGATGTGCCTTTCTTTGTTACTTGCGAACAATTTACTTCTGCTAGGCCATAGTGCCTTCATTATATACAACTGTAACTGTTTTTCTCTGAATGCTTTAATCTTTAATTTCTCTTCATTGCTTCTGTATGGTTCTATACTTAGAATATTTTGCATGATTTGCATAATTCTTTCTTTGCACAATCTTCTCGGGGTTACATACCTCGGGTATAATAACTGCAAGTTTTACTTCGGCAAGATACTGACCTGCAATCTTTTCATAAATTTCAACAAGTATAAAACATATACTTTTCAATGTAAACTTTGCAAACTTTTCTCAAGTTGCAATAAATATGTAAATAGTAATTTCACTCTAACCTACTTGTAAATTGCTACAAATTTCAACAAGGACTAACATATACAGTAAACTTTTCTCAAGTTAGAATAAGTATTAAACAATGATCTACTTGTAAATTGCTGCAAATTTCAACAAGGGTTTAAACAATATACTTATCTTTTACCTCAACCTGTAAATTGTTGCAAATTTCAACAATGATCATATGTCGGCTTAACTTTAACTTGTAAATTGCTGCAAATTTCAATAAGTGTTAAACATCTTCTTTGGTTTATTCAACCAGTAGATTGCTATAAGTCTGTAAACAATAACCTCGGCTTCAGTTTGACTTGTAAATTGCTACAAATTTCAACAAGTGAAGCTAAGGAACTATCTCGGCTTACCTTTAACTTGTAAATTGCTACAAATTTCAACAAGTGGTAATCTTTGTATCGGTTTGACCAACTTGTAAATTTCTACAAATTTCAACAAGTGGTAAACTTTATATCGGTCTAACCAACTTGTAAATTGTTACAAATTTCAACAAGTGGTAGACTTTGTATCGGTTTGACCAACTTGTAAATTGCTACAAATTTCAACAAGTGGTAGACTTTGTATCGGTCTGACCAACTTGTAAATTGCTACAAATTTCAACAAGTGGTAGACTTTGTATCCTTTCTGCCCCTAATGTGAACCTGAGTTTCTCTTGGGTTCTCATTACTTATGTTTCCCAGAAACAATATTTTGTATCTTTATCAATCATATATGTCTGAAGAATTCTGAAAAGATTTTATTAATGACATCGGCCAAAAATAATGAACATATCAATGGTAGAAAAATTTTAACTTACAAGTGTTCCAAGGTCTTGGCAATGCTTTGCCCTCGTTGTCTTCAAGCCGATAAGCTCCATTGCCTAACACCGAAGTAATTCTGTAGGGTTCTTTCCAGTTTGGGCCCAGCTTGCCCTCTCTGGGATCTTTCTTGTTGTCGACGACTTTCCTCAAGACTAAGTCGCTGACTTGAAAATCTTTTGGATTGACCTTTTTGTTGTAAGCTCTGGCAAGCTGTTGCTGGTATACTGCAAGCTGAATTGCAGCCTTCTCTCTTCGCTCTTTTAAAAGATCCAGATCTCGGGCTAAGAGTATATCATTAGTCCCATTCTCAACTCCCTGGGTTCGGATCCCTGGGATGCCGACTTCTAGTGGAATTACTGTTTCTGTGCCATAGGCTATGGCAAAGGGGGATTCCCCCGTTGATCTCCTCGGCGTAGTCCGATATGCCCAAAGTACGTTAGGCAATTCGTCTACCCACTTCCCTTTTGCTGCCTGCAGCCTCTTCTTTATTCCGTCCAAAATTACTTTGTTGGATGCTTCTGCTTGCCCATTACTTTGGGGGAAACTTGGTGTTGAAAAGTAATTCTTGATCTTGAATTTTGCTGAAGTTCTTGATAAGTTCTTTGTCAAAGCTGCGTTACGTTGTAAACCGATGGCTCTAGGGATGCCAAATCTGGTGATAATGTTTTTCCATATGAAATTCTTGGCGTCCACATCTCGGATTTTGACAAGAGGTTACGCCTCTATCCACTTTGTGAAATGTCTGTTACTACCGGCAAGTATTTTCTGCCTACATTGCTTGGGAAGTTGTCCAACAGATCCATGCCCCATTGGGCAAGCGGCCAAGAAATTTGAATCTGGGTTCAGTCGAGGTGGTGATGAATCAAAGGTGCAAACTTTTGGCATTGTTCGCACTTCTTTACGTATGCTTCTGTATCTTTTTGCATGTAGGGCCACCAATACCCCTGGGTGATGGCCCTATGGGCTAATGATCTGCCCCCAATGTGGCTTCTACAAATCCCTTCATGAATTTCATATAAAAAATTTTCAACTTGTAAAGGGTGTACGCACCTTAAAAGGGGTCCAGTGAAGGACCTTCTGTAGAGATGTCCGTCCGCAGTCAGGCTGAATCTTGCCGACTTCAATCTGACTTTTTGTGCTTCCTTGCGGTCTTCTGGCAGCTTTCCTTCTTTCAGGAATGCAACAATTGCATCCATCCAGCTTGGCCCCATGTCCACACACATTGCTTCTTGCTTTGCGTTCTGTGGTTCTATGCTCGGGCCCGACATATAGTCGATCATAATTGTTCTTGTCTTTCCAGTTTGTATTGAACTTGCCAGGTTGGCCAACGCGTCGGCGTGGCTGTTATCATCTCGGCTTACTTGAAGAAGTCGGCAGTTCTGAAATAACTCGGCCAATCTGATAACCTCTTTTGCATATGCCGACATCCTCTCGTCCCTGGCTGCAAATTCTCCTGTTGACTGGTTAACAATTAACTGTGAATCACAAAAAACTATTACCTCGTCTGCTTCTGCTGCTGCCGCCGGTTTTAGTCCTGCAATTAATGCCTCGTATTCTGCCTCATTGTTTGGGGCCTTGAATCCCAAACGGATGGACTGTTTTATTATTTCTCCATCTGGAGATATCAGCAGTACTCCTGCCCCCGCTCCCTGTCGGTTTGAACTTCCATCGACAAACAGTCTGAATGAGTCGCCGATGTAGATGCTGCAAGGTCTGAGTTTTTCCTTCCTTTGCTCATTTGCTTTTGGCTGGGATTCTCCTTGCTTGCTAGGACCTCGTTCATCTTGGCTCAACGGAGCCCGATGTTCGGGGCATTCAGGCGTGAATTTTGCCACGAAGTCGGCCAAAACCTGGCCCTTCATTGCTGTTCTGGGCCTGAATTCCAGGTCATACTGGCCCAAGGCCACTGCCCACCTTGTAATTCTTCCTGTTAAGTCTCCTTGTTGCAATAAGGACTTCAATGGGTGCTCTGTTAGCACTACAATTTTGTGTGCCTAGAAGTAGTGGTTCAACTTCTTTGAGGCCATTACCAAGGCCAACATTAACTTCTTCAGTGGTAAGTACCTTGTTTCAGCGTTTGCCAAGGTTTTACTTATATAATAGACAGCCTTCTATTCTCACTGTTCTTCTCGGATTAACACTGCACTTACTGCGTGCTCTGACATGGCTAAGTACAAAAACAACTCCTCCCGTGTTGGTGTGGAGAGGCGGGGCGTGGTAAGATACTTCTTCTTTAAAGCGGCCTCACATTCTTGATCCATAGGAAGTCTGCGGTCTTTTTACGAGTTAAAGAAAGGTTTACACTTGTTTGAACTTGACTTATGAACTGTTTAGAAATTGCGGCCCTTCGGTGAGCATTTGAACTGTTTTGCCGATGTTGGACTCTGTAGATCTAGGATGGCCTTGATCGATCTGGTGGCTTCTATTCCCTTCTTGTTACGGTAACCTAGAAACTTACCTGATCCAACTCCAAACGCGCATTTAGATGCGTTGAGTCGGAGCCGATATGTTTTGAGTATTTCAAATACTTTTTTCAGGTCGGCAAGATGACTCTTAGGCTCCTTGGTCTTCACGACCATGTCATCGATGTAGACTTCAACTGTTTGGCCTATCAGGTGCTTGAACATTTTGGTTACCAGCCTTTGGTAGTTGCTCCTGCGTTCTTCAGCCCAAAGGGCATCACCCTGTAACAGTACAGGCCTTTTGGGGTGATGAACGCTGTCTTCTCTTCGTTTGGGGGGTACATGGCTATCTGGTGGTACCCCCTATAAGCATTCAGGAAGCTCATCCTTCCATGTCCTGATGTGCCATCCACCAGCTGGTCAATTTTTGGCAGAGGGAAGCTGTCTTTGGGGCAGGCCTTATTTAGGCTTGTAAAATCTACGCAAACCCTCCATTTACCGTTTTTCTTCTTTACCACAACAGTGTTTGATAGCCACGTTGGATAATTGACTTCTCTGATGGCCTTGGCTTCTAGAAGTCTGTCTACTTCTTCCTCCACAGCTTCGACGTGCGTCAACGTCGGTCTTCTAGCTCGTTGTATTACAGGTTTTGCCGACCTGTCGACATTCAGTCTATGGCATGTGACCTCAGGGTCAATGCCAGGCATTTCATAAGGTGTCCAGGCGAACACCTCTATGTTTGTTCTTAAAAAAGCTTCCAGTTCTCTCTCTTCTTCTTCGGCTAAGCCTGAGCCGAGAAGAAAGAAGCGCTCTTCGTCGCCCTCCTGGACGAGGATTTTCTTTAGTGATTCCTCACTTTTCTCGGCTGGCTCCTTGTCGACATCATCTAGGACCTCCATGTCCTCATCTTCAATCTCTGCCTTTTCTGGTTCTCGAACATTGCAGGTAGTCTTTATTGCTGCCATGGAGCAATTTTTTGCCTGCAGTTGATCTCCTCTGACTTCTTCAATCCCATGTTCTGTTGGGAAGCGCAATAGTTAGTGCAATGTTGAGGGAACTACCCCCATTGCATGCAACCATGGCCTTCCCAATATGATGTTGTAAGGAGAAGGCGTATCAATCACGATGAATTCTGTCCTGATCTTCTT
The DNA here is from genome assembly GCA_025200525.1 of Camellia lanceoleosa. Taxonomy (NCBI): domain Eukaryota; kingdom Viridiplantae; phylum Streptophyta; class Magnoliopsida; order Ericales; family Theaceae; genus Camellia; species Camellia lanceoleosa. Next base: position 126,420 of record JANUSC010000286.1, on the reverse strand, counting down.
TGTACTGGCCTGTACTTCTAAGTTTGTAGCGCCCAGTGGCCACGTCGGCGTTCCATTGAAGCCGACTACCGGGCCATTCGATTGCTCCATGTCGTCTGGGTGAAGGCCTAACTCCTTGTAACATCTAACGTATATGATGTCACAAGAGCTGCCTTGATCTATTAGGATGCGTTTCACTTGGCACTCCCCAACCTGGAGGGATACTACCAAGGCATCATTATGAGGGTGCTGGACCATCTCTAGGTCGGCTTCAATGAAGGTTATTATCGGTCCTTGGCTCTCTTTAGGTCGATGTCTCTTTTCCCCGACTTGGTAGACATGCTGTAGATGCCTTACCCTTTGGGTCTCTCCTCTAACTTCGTTCTCGTTTACTTTTGAGTGAATTACATTGACTATCCGAGGTCCTTCTGCCCGAGGTTGCGGAGGTGGTGGAAATTGCTTTGGAGCTGAGGCGATCTTACTGTTCTTCTCTTGTTCTGGTTTCATCGACAAGGTCTCTTAGGTGGCCCTGTCTCACCAGATCTTCTGAGTGTGCTTTTAGGGCTCTGCAGCCCTATGTTGTATGTCCGTTTTCATTGTGATAAGCACAATGTCTGTCCATGTTTCTTCCCATGAATTCTCCTACTTCCCTTGCTGGTGTTCTGAAATAGGGCTGGCTCCGAATTTTTCCTAGGACTTTTTGAATTGGAATTCGGAACACGGTTGTCACTGCTTGTTTAGCCCTTAACTCCATCTCTGTTTTGCTGAATCCGTTGTTACTTCGGCCTTGCTTCGGTGAGCTGTTCCCTTTTTCCTGTTTGACTTCCTTGTGGGCCGATGTATCCTCCTCGGCTCGTGCATACTTTTCGATTCTTGCCATGAGCTCCTCCATGCTCTTCGGCAATGTTTTTGCCAAAGATTTTCGTAGTGAACAGTCATCTTTCAGGCCGTTCTTGAAAGACACGACCGCTACCTCCTGGTTACATTCAGGTATTCGATTGAACACCTCGTAGTACCTTTTTGCATAGGCCCTGAGGCCTTCATCCTTGCTGATTTTTAAAGCCATTAGCGCGTCCACCCTTAATGGCTGTAGTTTGTTTGTTACGAACCTGGCCACAAACATCTCGGCCAGGCTTTCCCACGTCTTCACGCTTCCCTTTGGTAATTTATGGAACCAATCTGATGTAATCTCCCCAAAGGACGAGGGGAACAGTTTGCAGAGTAGTGGCTCGTTTCCACTGTACAACGCCATTGAGTTAAAAAATAGCCCAACGTGGAAGTTAGGGTTTGACTTCCCATCGTATATTTGAAACTTCGGCATGCTGAATCTTTTTGGTGCTTCAAATTTGTCCAGTTCTACCAAGAATGGTGTCCTCGGCTTGATAGGTGAGGTTACCTCGGCTTCAGCGTTCTGTTCCTTCCTCTTGAGGTAGTTTTTCAAGTCTTCTTTACTCCTCCCCGGAGCTCGGCTGTCTTTGGACTTCAGTCTCTTCGGCACACTACTCTCGGCCTCGTGATGGGCCCGTTTTGATATTTCTCCGTGGGTTGTGTCAAAGCAGAGCGCCTGCCCTTGAACATGCCGATGTTCTCTGTATTCCTGATCCTTCGTTTGATTCGTCCTCTGGGACTTCTCTTGTCTTGGCTCCTCTCGCTCGACCTCCCCGGAGGGCGGGTGAGAGTGCCTTTTGCTCCTGGAGTGTTATGGTGCTTCAGGAATTATTTTCCTTCCTCCCTTCTGAGTATTAACTGTTGGAATGGGCGTGTCCTGCAACGGGTATAGTGGCTGCATGACATTGTTTTGCATCATGAAATTGACGACCGACTGCAGGTCAGCTAACTTGTCTGCCAATTCTTTTACTTCATCATCCCTCCGTAGGCACCTATCCCTCCATACCTGGAGGTTGTCTTCATTGTAGTATCTGCCCTAGTCTGTTTTCTTCGAAGTGTCGCCCTCTTGGACGACGTCTTTTCCCCCGTGCCCCTGGGCACGGGCTTCTTCGTTGTGGTTGTCTCCTTCGACGTCAAGATCGATAGGCCTGCCACTCCCAGCGGGAGCGTCGTCCCCAACCTTTTCGTTTTGTGTGTTACTGGCCATCTATTCGTCTTTCTTTCCCACAGACGGCGCCAAATTGTGTGAGTGATTTTCTGACCACTCTGCTCTCCTTAGGAATTCAGCTGTAGAACACAGGCAGAATAGATGGCACCTTGCTGTCCTGCATAGAAAGAAAAGGCTTCAGCGATGGTTCTTCCACCTGGGGGCACTCCGACGATCAAGTCAGTATATCTCTCAAAGATAATCAATAGTGCTAAACTCACTAGCTTGAGTACAAGAAACGTACCTTAGAACCATGGGGGTGCATCTCTTTTATAGCCAATACAATCCTAGTCCCAATAGGAGCCTGGCCCTAATGGACTTAGGATTACTGCTAATCTGGGACTCCCAGTGAGATTAGGATAAACTCTCTAAGAGTCTTATCTTTACCTAAACTGAAGTCTTTTCCCAATCTAGGACTCTTGTCCATATCCAGGTTGAGTTCCTTTTTCATTCTAGGACTTTTGTCCCCTATCCGCTTATCTCGGATTCCGATATCTTCGGAGGTAACCTCGGCCTATCCGAGATGACCTCGGCTGACTCGTCGGCATCACCTTGCCACGTGTTGGTACTCAGTAAATATATCCCCACACCATCATAATAACACTTTAATGCATTAAGAACAAGTATAAAAAAAATTCTTTGAAATCCAACACATATGAATTCCTTAAAAAGTCCTAAAACATATGATTATTATCTCTCATAATAACACTTGAATGCATTAAGAACAAGCATAAAAAAAATTTCTTGAAAAATCCAACACATATGATTATTATCAAAATATTAAACTTTAATATAATATAATAAAAAAAAGACATTTAATTCCTTCAAAAATCCAACACATATGATTATTATCAAAATATTAAATTTTAATATAATATAAAAAAGGAAAAAAAAGAAGACATTTAAAAAGGGGGTTTTTAACCCTTAAGGCTTATAGGAGTTTCAATATCCAAATCTGAATTTTCTAAATTTTTTATTTAAAAAAAAAACACAGCATTTATTGATTTGGTCAAAATTTCCTGATCAGCGTTTATTAATTTTTTTAATCCACATATTTTTCCACATACCTGCATTTATTGATTTGGTCAAAATTCTCTGATCAGTATTTAAAATCCCTCAAACAAATAATTGTAGATACAATCTGTATATAATTATTATAGTACCCTTTTCAACTTTTCTAATACATTGTGATTAGTGATAAAATTATTAAATTATTTTTATAAAAAATCTTAAAAAATATAATTTATATATTAAAAAAAATATAAAATAAATATAAATATCAATAATTATTTTATACATAACACGAGTGATAAGTTAGTATTAATAAAATGTAAAGGTAAGAAATAAGAATATTATGATATTTATGTGGCTTTTGGCCTCGTGAAAAAGCAGTCTAATTTGTTTTTGACCTCTCCCATTTGCAATTGGTTGTAAAGCTACTTTTTATGTCTCTATGAAATTTGGAAGTTTGGTGCATACGTGGCGCAACAAATTCATCGATCTATCTTTCTCCTTAATAATACTAGGTATTATAAAAAAAAATATTATAAAACATATCATGAAATTTTTTTATTATTTAATTAATATATAATATTTTATTGTGTGTGTAATTTAAAAATAAAAATTTATTTATAATTATTTTCAAAATATTTTTTTTATAATCCCTAGTATTAATCCTTACTTCTTCCATTCATATGACTTTCAAGCTTCTTGTCATCCTTTCAATTATGAGGTTGAAAATCAAAACATCAAAATCACCATATTGAACTCAAAATTCAAATTCAAATTCAAATAAAATTGAAAGGTAGATGTTCCTCCCCTGCTATTTTCAAATTTCATAAAAAAATAAAATAAAATTCAAACAACATGGGCAAAGTTGTATCACAAATCCAATAATTATAATGACGTATAAAAAATAATGTGATGGAAATTAAATACATTATACACAAAACAACAACACCAAGGAATATAAAGAGGTATGTCAACAATTGTAAAGTCTCATTTGAGAATATGTTATTTTAGTAATTTTTTAATTTTTTATAAAAAAATATGCAAAAAAGTAGAGAGAGTAATGTGATAATTTATAATAACTTTTTGACTAAATATATAGTTGATAAATGAGGCCTAAGTGTTTATGTAATACACTCTCTTTAAAAGTAATTTTGCAGCCTTCGAAGATAATGGTTGTGTTTAGTTTGTATTTTGAGATAAATTTTCAAAAAATTTTTGGAGAGAGAGTTTAGAATTTTTTTAGTTTGTTTGGTTGTATACTTTGAAAATAGTTTTGGAGTTTGGGATGATTTGATATTTTGTTGTAGTTGGGTAGATGTGTGTGAGAGAAAAAGAGATTGAGAAGAGAGAGGAAAGAGAAAAAATGATTGATTGATGTGCAGGAGAGAGAAAGTGATTTTGAAACTTTTTTTTCAAAAAATTTGAACCAAACAAAATTTTAAAATTTTTTTTTCAAAAATTATATCTTGAGATACAAACCAAACAAGTCCAATAACTCAGTACAGTAGGTATCAATGGTCTGCGTTAAGATCCTCTAGAGTAATACCTTTACAATCATCTCCTACAGTAAAGGACAAGCAACCGACACGTGACCTACTCATCAAACTAAGGGCTAAAATTTAAACTCACCAAAATAACGTCGTTTTGGTGAGTAAATTGAAAAAAAAAAAATCAAAATTCAAAATTTTGGGTTTCACTTTTCACTCAGTTCTTGAGGAGAGTTAGAGAGAGAGAAGGGCTAAAACAGATTGTGTGTGTGTGAGAGAGAGAGAGAGAGAGAGAGAGACAAGAAGAGAGAGAATATGATGTTAAGTCGAATTGGCCTAACCGCGAACTACAATCTCACCAGTCACTTGTTGATGGTCAGATCACAGAGATCTAAAAAGGGCAAATTACACAAATAGTCCCTATAGTTTGGGACTTATGTCACTTTGGTCCCTGACTTTTCAATTGTGACACATTTAACCCTGAATTTTGAATCTTGTTCCAAATAAGGACAATTGAAAATATTATTAGATTTTTCAAGGGTAAAATCGTCAATTTGATAAAATATAAACTAATTTGACAAAAATAAATGTCAAAAAAATATTTTTCATTTTTAAAAAATTATTTTTATCCACCAATGATAAAATTATGTAAAATTAATAAAAATTACATGATTAATTTTTTAAAATTAATTTTACATGATGATCGTCCAAACACATAATAAAAATTAATTTAGTAAAAAAAATAAATAAATGTCTAAAAGATTTATCAATTTTACATAATTTTATTTTTAGTAGATAGAAATAATTTTTAAAAATTCAAAAATATTTGTTTGACATTTATTTTTGTCAAATTAGTTTATATTTTATCAAATTGACAATTTTACCCTTGAAAAATCTAATTATATATTCAATTGTCCTTATTTGGAACAAGATTTAAAATTCAGGGTCAAATGTGTCACAATTGAAAAATCAGGAACCAAAGTGACACAAGTCCCAAACTATAGGGACTATTTGTGTAATTTGCCCATCTAAAAACCTACAAACTCAAGGTACTTGATCTGCAACCACAAATCCATACCATAATCTCATATTTAAATATTTTTAAAAAAATTTCTTTCTATTATACCTTGAGTTCCAAATTCAAATTAAAAAAAAGAAAAAAAAAATCATCAAATCATAAAAATTCTTACTCTAGAAATTAATTTCTTTGTATGTATATATTGAGTTCCCATTTTTTATAAAAAAAAAACAACAAATCATAAAAATTCTCTCCAGAAATTAGTTTCTCTCTATGTATATATATATATATATATTGCTGGTTTGTAGAGAGAAAAAGAGAAAGATAGAAGGGTAAGGAGAAGGAGTTGGGAAAGGAAGAAGAGAGGTTACCGGAGATGGCTTTGTTGGCCGTAGACAACAAGAAGAAGAAGAAAAAAATGAGCGGCGAAGTAGGGTTAGAGTAAGTGAAGTCGGCGATGGAAGAATAGCTTCGTCTCTTAGTCGACAAGAAGAGAGAGAGAGAGAGAGAGAGAGAGAGAGAGAGAGAGAGAAGAAGAAGAAGAAGATGAAGAAGAAGAAGATGTTATAGTTGGTGAATTCGTTTTATTCTTGTTTACCATCGTCAGCTTCGGAGCACAGATCAGAGACTGTACAGATGAAGCCAACACAAGCACAGATCAGAGATTGTAATAACAAGCACGAATCCACTAACTGTAACACATCTTCTTCTCTCTCTCTTCTTGTCTCTCTTTCACTCTGTTTTGTTGTTCTGATCTCTCTCTCTCTCACTCTATTTTTTTTTTCAATTTACGCACCAAAACGACGTCATTTTGATGGATTTAAATCTCAGCCCTTGATTTGGTGATTGGGCCACGTGTCGACTGCTTGTCATACATTGTAGGAGATGATTGTAGGGGTATTACTCTAGACGATCTTAATGTCAACGATCTACCCTCTAGACTTTACAACCTCTCACCCTTAAATGTGCACTCACATCACAATGAGGGATAGGTAGCAATCAGTCTTTGATGAACCATACTCAGAAAGAACGAAATGTAAATGGAAAAATAAAAGGCTAAATCAAATCCCACCAAAAGATAAATGTTAATAATATTGAAGAATCAAGTGATTTCGCATATTCAAAAATATTCATAGGAGATAAATGTTAACCCTAGGGAGATATTCAAAATTATTCAAAAATATGTTATAGAGAGAAATATTTTTCGCATATTCACATCTATCTTTTTGAATATTTTTTCATATTCAAGTGATTTCGCATATTCAAAAATATTTATTAACCCTAGGGAGATGAATGTTAATAATATCAAGTGATCCCTCAATATGTTAATTAACAATCTTCAAAAATATATATATATTTTTTAAAATAAAAAAAAAATTGCTAAAAAAATCTTTTCCAAAATGAATCCTAGTCACAATGTCAACATTTTAGAGTCATCTAAAACTGTCAACATTCTTAATTTTGAAATTCGCATGTGCATCAAACATAATGTTTATTTGAAACATTTTTATTGAAAATAATTAAATTATGCCACCAAGTCTTTTTTTCTATTTTTCATTTAATACACATATTTTTAAAATAAATAAAAACAAGGGAAAATTACAAAAAAAACTCCAGGATTTCGCATATTTTTCAATTTAAAGCCTAGAGTTTTAATTTCGACAAATTAAATTCTAGAGTTTTATCTGTATTTCAATTTGAATTCTCCATCCATATCCGTTTGATTGAATTAACGGAATTTGGAGAAAATTTTCAGATTCAAACATACATGATCAAGCACTTGTATCTTCCTCGTTGTAACTCTATTTCGCCTTATTTTTACGTCATTAGATTCACCTCATGGCCTACTTTTCATTTCATCCCTTATACATCTTGTTCCACCTCTTTTTGCATGCCCTCGGAGCGCCAAAAGTTGGTCAAAAAATAGATTTTTCTCTCTTTGGGTAAAATTTTCAAATTCAAACCCACATGTTGAAACTCTTGTATCTCTCTCATCGTAACTCTATTTCACCTCATTTTTGCTTCGTTGGATTCACTTCATGGCCTAATTTTCATTTGAAACTTCGAAAGTTGGCCAAAAATAAGATTTTTCTATTTTTGGGCAAAAGTTTTAAATTCAAACTCATATATTCAAACCCTTGTGTCTCCCGCGTCGTAACTTCATTTAACTCAATTTATTTTTTGCCAACTTTCAGAGCTCCAATAGCATGCAAAAAGAGGAGGAACAAGGCATATGAGGGGTGGACTAAAAATTAGGCCATGAGGTGAATCCAAAGACACAAAAATGAGGCGAAACAGAGTTAGGATGAGAGAGATACAAGGGTTTCAACATGTGGGTTTGAATCTAAAAATTTTGTCCCAAAAAAAAAATAATTTTAGCCAACTTTTGGAGTTCCGATGACACGCAAAAAAATGGTGGAACAAGGTGTATGAGGAGTGGAATGAAAACTAGGTCATAAGGTAAATCTAACGACGCAAAAATGAGGTGAAATGGAGTTACGATGAGGGAGATACAAGTTCTTGAATATGTGTGTTTGAATTTGAAAATTTTGCTCAGATTCCGTTAGTTTAATCAAACGGATATGGACAGAGGGTTTACATTGAAACTTGGATAAAATTCTAGGATTTAATTTTTCAAAATTGAAACCCTGCGATTTAAATTGAAAAACACGCGAAATCTTGTAGTTTTTTTTTTTTTGTAATTTGCCTTAAAAACAAATAAGAGAATATGAGTTATTAATGAAGGAGGATCCTCTCCCATCCAGATTTTGGATTGGAGGGGGCTATTTGGGCCCATGGGCCACTACGAGTCTCATTTTGATTATCTGAATTATTAATTTTGTTGGGTACTTTGTATATTTTATCTACACAAAAAATTAGGTCAATCCGATAACAGTAACTTGTTCAATTTATCGTCTTTTTAACTAAAAAAAGATCCCCTCCAATCCATATTTTGAACTGGATGGCGCTGTTTGGGCGTGCAGGGTTTACAATGGGTCCCGTTTAGATGATTCAAATCGTTTATTTTATTAGATATTTTGTATATTTCATCAACATAAAAAATTAGGCCGATCTAATAACTATAACTTGTTCAATTTATTGTGTTTTAAACAAAAAAAAAAAATGTTTTTAAATATAAACCATCATTTTTTTGGGTTTAAAAAAGCAATAAATTGAATAAGTTATAATTATCAAATCGACCTAATTTTTTGTGTGAATAAAATATATAAAGTATCTGACAAAATGAATGGTTTGGATTATCAAATCGGGTACTGTGGTAGACCCCACGGTCCCAAACAGTACCTTGGACTGGAGGGAATCCTCCTCCATTATTAAAATGGTAGAAAAAGAAGTTAGAGAAAGGCGAGTTACGTATAGAGCTGCAAATGAGTTGAACCGAGTTTTCGTAAGCTTATTTATTAAGATTTTAACGAGTTCAAACTCAACGAAAATTTAACGAATTGAGCTCGAGCCAAGTTGGCTCAAGTTTGACTCGAGTTCGAGCATGTTCACAAACCTTAACGACCTAAATAAATTATAAATTTATGTTGGACCATTTTAATATCTTTTATTTATTTGTTTATTTATTTTGTTCATGAATCTTCTTTTGCCTTGTTCATGAATCTGATTTTGTTTGGTGAATGGAGATTCTTTATTTTTTGATGACCTTTTGTCTTGTTCATGAATGGAGATTAATTGGAAGTTCATGGACTTGATGGCGAGTTAATATTTGGAAACTCTCCATTGTCTCTAGTTTAATGGTCATTATTATTTTTTTGGTGTAAATTGTAAGGTCCTTGTGGCCTATATATAGTTCCTCTCATCTACTCTTTTCTACACCAACTATTGTTTATACTTAAGAGATTACTAGCAAAGAAGGGTGTTTTTCTTGATGGAGCTTTGGATTCACCATTTTGTGCAAAGTTGGCTTGAACCATATGACAAGTGGTCGGGCTGCTGTATCTTGAAGGGGACAAGTCATAGTTTCCTGATTGCTGCAGTGGTATTTGGGTTCTTCCTACCGCAGTAGGCTTGATCTCCTTAAAGAAAACGAGATATCCGTGCCTCAGTCTGATCTATTTGTATCTCATTTTCTTTGCATTATTTATCAATAAAATACAATTTTTCTGATATTTTCACAAACAATTTTAAGGAGATCAACCATAGAACAAGTACCAGAAAAAACCAATGCTGGAATTGGAGATCTCAATAAGCCTTTCAAGTTCAAAGGAGTTCATTTTAAGAGGTAGAAATGAAAAGTTTTTTTTTACTTCAGCCTTTTGAAAGTTGCATATGTTCTTATGGAGAAAAACCCAAACAAAATCCCAACCAAGGAGATGAATGATGAAGACTACGAGGCACATGAAGCAAAAGTGGCTTCCTACAATACAGATGAGTATAAATGTCATTTTTATCTCTTGAATTGCCTTGTTGATCAATTTTATGATTACTATGACACCACTTACACTTCCGCAAAGAAAATTTGGAAAGCTTTACAGATTAAGTATGATATTGAAGAGGTAGGAGCAAAAAATTATACGGCTAGCCACTTTTTTCGCTTTCAAATGGTGGATGGAAAATCTGTTGTGGAGCAAGCACAAGATTTCCAAATGATGTTGCAGAAGTAAGATCTAAAGGTATCAAGATTGGTGACAATTTGGTAGTTGCAGGACTTGTTGACAAGCTACCACCATCTTGGAGAGAATTCCAAAAGAGCATGCACTACAAACAAAAGGAGACTTCTTTAGAAGCATTGATCACTTGCGTTTGAGTCGAAGAGGAGGCTAGAGGCCAAGATGCATTAATAACACAAGAGGGTAATGACAATTCTACTACAAAGGTAAACTTTGCTTCAACAAATAATAAGTTACCCAAAGGTCACAATTCCAAGAATGCTTATTTAAAGCCTTATAAAAAGAATATGAAGAATTATGGTAAACTTTACAATATATGGATTAATCCAAATAAGAACCAAGGTCCATTACCTCCACAAAATTTTACATGCTTTGTCTGTGGCAAAAGTGGGCATATTACTCGAATTTACAAATTCCGAAAACGTGCACCTGTCCCAAAGGCTAACATTATCGAGGAGCCATTTGTGGCGATGATTACAAACATTTGCATGGTTAATTATGTGGACGGTTGGTGGGTAGATTCTGGTGCTAATAGACATGTTTATTATGATCAAATTTGGTTCAAGGTGTATACTTCCTTTAATGATGAGAAAACAATTATGCTTGGTGACTCTATTCAAACCAAAATAGTTGGGAGTGGTGAGGTTGACGTTAAGTTCACCTCTGGACGTGTGCTTACTTTAAAAGATATGCTTTATACACCGTCGATGAGGAAGAATTTGATGTCAAGTTATTTGTTGAATAAGGCTGGTTTTAAGCAAACTATGGAATCTAATCAATATGTGATTACCAAGAAGGGTATTTTTATGGGCAAGTGTTATGCTTGTGAAGGATGCTTAAATTGAATGTTGAGATTAATAAACCATCTACCAATTCGGTTTATATGTTGTCTTCTATTAATTTTTGGCATGCTCGCTTGTGTCATATTAACAGTAAATATGTAGAAATCATGAGTAGTTTATGATTAATTTCTAAAGTGACAAAATAAATTTGAGAAATGTGAAGTTTGCAGTAAAGCAAAAATTACTAAGAGGCCGCATAAAAGTGTTGAAAAAAAATACCAAATTGCTAGAATTATTTCATACTGATTTGTGTGAGTTTGAAGGAATTTTAACTCGAGGTGGTAACCGTTATTTTATCACTTTTATTGATGATTTTTCAAAATATACAAATGTATATTTATTAAAAAATAAAAGTGATACTTTTGAGAAATTTAAAGAATTCCTTCTTGAAGTGAAAAATCAATTCGGTAAAAAGATTAAGAGAATTAGAAGTGATAGAGATGGAGGTATGAATCTCTTGGATTCAACTCTTTTATTTAGTCATTGGGAATTATTTATGAGATTACTCCATCATATTTACCTTCATCTAATGGCATAGCTGAAAGAAAAAATAGAACATTAATTGACTTGACAAATGCTATACTTAATGATTCATGTGCTCTCTCAAATCTTTGGGGCGAAGTTATTTTGACAGCTTACCATGTGATAAATAGAGTGCCACACAAAAAGACTAAAATTGTACCTTATGAGTTGTGGCGGGGGCATAAACCAAGTCTAGGTTATTTGAGGGTTTGGGGTTGTTTAGCCTTTGTGAGGCTTGCTGATCCTAAACAACCTAAATTGCGTGAACGAGCTACCACCTTTGCTTTTCTTGGGTATGCGTTGCACAGTACAACCTATAGATTTTTTGATATGAAAAATAATATTATTTTTGAATCAGGTGATACTATTTTTCATGAAAATAAATTTCCTTTCAAATCTAGAAATAGTGGGGGTCAAATAATTTCTGAAAATATTTTATCCATACTTAGCTCTTCTACTCCATCTCAAGTTTTTCAAGAATAAGAAAATTCTCAAATCCAATCAAGGAGGAGTAAACGAGCTAGAGTTGAAAAAGATTTTGGCCCTAACTATTATCTTTAAAATGTGGAAGAAATTCCTCTTATGGTGCAATAAGCTTTATCATCACTTGATGCTATTTTTTGAAGAGAGGCTGTAAATGATGAGATAGATTCACTACTTTCAAATAAAACATGGAAGCTAGCGGATTTTCTCCAGTTACTAGAGCTACATCCATTAGACTGTTGATAGTAGTGGCTGCAATTCATGATTTAAAAATTCATCAAATGGATGTGAAAACAACATTTTTAAATGGAGATCTAGATGAAGAGATTTATATGGACCAACTCGAAGGCTTGGTGGAGCCTGGCTAAGAAAGCAAGGTGTGTAAGCTAACTAAATCGTTTTATGATTTAAAACAATCTCTCAAACAATGGCATGAGAAATTTGATTCATGCGTACTTGAGAATGGCTATAAGACTAATGAATATGATAAGTGCATATATTATAAAACTTGTGAGAATGCACATGTGATTATTAGCCTATATGTGGATGATCTACTTATTTTTTGCTCTAATTTACATATTATAAATGAGACTAAAAATATGCTTCATAGTCACTTTGATATGAAAGATCTTGGTGAAGCCAATTTTATTTTGAGAATTAAAATTACCAAGACTAATGATGGTATTTTTCTTGATCAATCACATTATGTTGAGAAAATTTTAAAAAAATATAACTTTCTAGATTGTAAACATGTTGCTACTCCTTCTGATTCAACCAGACATTTATCTGTTGTAGCAAATGAAAAAGAAGTAATTAATCTAAAGGAATATGCTAGCATGATTGGTAGTTTGAGATATGCTACTGATTGTACTAGACCTAACATTACATAAGCTGTTGGAGAACTTAGCAGATTTATTAGCAAGCCAAGTCGAGATCATTGGCTAGCCATGGGAAGAATTATGAAATATTTATTTGGTACCAAAAATTATGATTTGTTTTACAACAAGTATCCTGCAGTACTTGAGACATATAGTGATGCCGATTGGAATACTATGTCAGGTGATTCTCTCTCTACCTCAGGTTTTGTTTTTACCTTGGGTGGTGCTGCTATATGTTGGAAGTTTAAAAAACAGACTATAATTGCTAATTCTACAATGGAAGCTAAGCTTATAGCGTTAGCTTCAGTATGTGAGGAAGCGAACTGGTTGAGAGATTTGTTACATGAAATCCGTTTTTGGGAAAAACCAATTCTTCCTGTGTTAATTTGTTGTGATAGCACTGCTGCTATTGGTAGAGTGAACAACCATTTTTATAATGGTAAATCCAGACTTGCTCAAAGGAAACATAATAATGTGAGATCCTATTTGAGTAATGGCATCATAATTGTGAATCATGTAACATTTGTAATAATCTTGCGGATCCGTTAACCAAGGCCTTGGCGAGATATAGGGTCTGGAATACATCAAGGGGGATGGGTTTGAAGCCTATAAAATCATAAACCATGTATGAGAACACTCAACTTGGGGACCAGAGATCCTGTAACTAGGTTCAATAGGAAGAACGAATCATATGGTGGTTGTAAAAAATGCACTCCTTAATATTTTGTTATCCATCCCTATGATGTAAGTGCATTTGTCCTGTAATGTTGGAGGGTTGAGTTGTTATACTCTTAATGAAATTCTGTAGTTCTTGTTGAGTGGGGTATGTAAATTACAAGAACATCCTTGACAAATTTCACCTGTGTAAGCATGAAAGTGGGGTCGCTTTCTATAAGAACAAGGCTTATTCTCAAATATGCTCATGAAAACTGGGAGAGGCACAAGGCCGTAATGTGCTGGCTATTAAAAGATCATGTTATCACCTGGATTATTATGTGTGAGCAATAATGTAGCTTGACTTTTTCGCGCCCCCTTTCAGGAGTCGAATAAGCCCTATAGTTCGGACTCTCGCAGTTCTGAATCTGATCTCACAAGTGCAATGTGAAATAGATAATCACCAAAGAGTCCAAATTCGGCAAATCTTTTGAAAAATTGATTTTGAATCAAATTGCCAAAAATGGACTGTTTTGCTAAATATAGAGTCATCATCTAAATATTTTTGTTTTAGGGAAATTTAGGAAACCCATGACTCATGCCAAAGGCCATGTGTCCATCATCACCAAGATTGTCTCGGCTCGGGAACTTAGGTACAAGAGAGAAAGGTCATGAATTGAGCACTCCCATTCGCCCGATCAAAGATCGGCCTCTACTAATCATGACATGAATCTTACTTACATTATATGCTCATGTTCTGGTTATTAGGCTAGCATTACTATGTGATGCACACACACACAAGTATAGACTAACTTGTAAGAATTGGAATACTTGATTCATGTTTGTTTTTGAAAATTTGTTTCGAAATATGTACCACTTGAAAAAGCGATCGCATATAAACATTACTCAAATTATTCCAATTCAAGCAATAAGCCTTCATCCAGAGACATTCAATCAATTATAGTATTTAAGCACTTAGCCTCATGGCAAGTATGCTAGACATGGCAACATCAACACTCATGCAATTATGCTAAAGCGAGTAAAGGCTCACCTAGTACTCCAAGCCAAAAAAGAAATGAGTTAGAAAAATGCATGATTCCTAACTATGTAATATGACTAATGCAATACATACAATATGCAATATAAATAGGCTCGGCTACTTAACATGGCATATGAATTAATTAAATAGCATGACGTCTAAGCATGTATTCAAAAAATATTTTAAACTAACAATGCAAGTTAAAATGATGAATCGAGCCCCGGTGCATGCAATACAAATGGATGCAAACATGAAATATGCTAAACAAAACATGATGTCCTAAACTAACCATCATAAGCTAGTAAATAAAAAGGAGAAAGACGTGGGTTTGGAAGACATACACGTTATTATATTGTGCTCTCACAAAGGAGAGTCCGAATGAACTAACTAGCTGACTAATTAAAGTTATGCTAATTAAGCTAACTATTATAAACCGAAATGAATAATTAGCTAAACTACTTAACTAATTATAACAACAATTAATTAACTATTCTAGTTAACTAAAATAATTATAATACAAGCTCAAGCAACTAGTTAACTAACTGTATACGCGCCCTCGCGGGCCTTCGCTCTACAGTTCGGACTCCCTTTTGTGTTAGTTGCGGTTCTAAATCTGAACCAAAGAGTCCAAATCCGGCAAATCGTTTGAGAAAATAGATTTTTGAAAAGTAGTGTCAAACATGGACTGCTTTGCCAGATTACAGAGTCGCCACCTAAATATTTTAAAATGGGAAATTTAGGAAACCCTGACTTTGCATCAAGGCCACGCGGTCCGCTATCACCAAAGTGGTCTTGGCTCGAGCTTGGGTACGATCGGGAAGGTCACTATGAGCACCTTCGCCGTCCAAGACCGGCCTCTACTAACCGTGATATCCGATTTTGAAAACGTCATGCGTTCTTATTCCAATTATTAACCTAGAATTACTATGTTATGCGCACAGCAAACAAGTATAGACTAGATCGCCTAATTTGGAAACAAGCATTGCATATCCGTGGGTTTTGAAAACACTTTGGAATTTGCTACTCGCAAGTAGGCTAAAACACGGATTTCAATGAGTTGTTCCAACTCACGCAATCCAACCTCCACCCACAGGCATTCAAACAGTTTATCTCACATAAGCATTTAGCCTCATGGTAATCATGCTATTATGGCAACACTCACACGCATGCGATATGCTAAAGCATAAAAGCCTACCTAGTACTCCAAGCCAAAACAGAAACCAGTTAGTAATCATATGCATGATCCTAGTTCATGTTAAGTGGCTAATGCAACACAAGCAATGGTGTAATCTAAAGCGAGCTTTTTGTCCCTAAGCATGGCATATGGAATGCTACAAATAGCACGTATTCAATTTGGAAATTAGAATACAATGCAGTTAGCGTGATGTACCGAGCCCGATGCATGTAAACAAATGCATGGATGCACGCATGCATTACATAAGGTATGCTAAAATAAACATGCCCTAATCTATCATCATAAGCAGGTAAATAAAAGGGAAGAAAGAAGTGGGGGTTGGAAGACATACATGCCACTCACACACCCTTATTACAATTTTGCT
This sequence comes from Camellia lanceoleosa, assembly GCA_025200525.1. Lineage (NCBI taxonomy): Eukaryota > Viridiplantae > Streptophyta > Magnoliopsida > Ericales > Theaceae > Camellia > Camellia lanceoleosa. Next base: position 110,219 of record JANUSC010000286.1, on the reverse strand, counting down.
CTCACTCGGAGGGACCAAATAATATACAAAACCGAATAACTAATTAACTACGCAAGCTAATTAATTATTACAAATCAACTAAATTAATTAAATAAAATAATTAATCTAATTAAACAGTAAATCGCCTCGGGATGAGGGCCAAATGCAGCACGAGCTCGGGACTGGCTCGGAATCGCACTGCCATGCACGGATTGCCTCTGTTTCCTCTGCTCTCCTTCTCAGAAAATTGCCAAAGCTTCAGGAATACTTCCTTGGGCACTGGAGATCACCACCGGCTGGGGTAGAGAACCACCAGCTGAATAAGAAGGCCACCGGCACTAGATGAAGTTATCGGCTGGCAATTGACTGCCGGTCGGCACTAAATAGTGCCGGCCGGCACTTAACATCTGCAGAACCTGCAACTCACAGCAGCAGAGGACAACAACATGCATGGCAATGTGATTCAAGGTATTTATGCACTATACACACCCCTTATCCTGTTATTGACTCAAAGGAAGATGTGCCTCGGTTCTCGGACCACCAATCACGCATTTCGATGCATGATGGCCCGAAGAACCAAGAGTGCAACTTGGATTTCAAATGCATGCAATGCAAACAAACACACAAGGGTGCTAAACCTCTATCACACTCACTTCAAGAGGCTTAGCATGCATGTCAATGCGATGAAGCCCTAAGCATGTCAACTAGTATGCAATATGGCAATACAATGCAAACATGCAAGTAAGCATGCAAGGCGAGCATGCAAATCAAATGGAGGATGGACTTAGACATGAATTGGGCAACTCTAAAAAGGCTCAAAACAGTGGCCAAAATGCTAAATCATGAGGGCCAAACACAAATGCACACATGCACAAGTTAAGGCACCAACACTTAAGCATAACAAACAACCCTCAAGCACACTTAAAGGGGCACAACAATGGACAATTAGCGTACATGAAAAGCTCTGAAAATCATGTTATGAAATGATGCCACATCATGTTAAGCGAGATAAACAAATGCATGCAACATAGGTTCCACACTTGAGGCAAGTCATGGAAACATTGAACTACACTTATGCAAAATAAATATGGCATGCATTGAACAATCTAAAACAGAGTTTTAGCATGTTAAAACAAAGCCAAATGGCTACTTAGATGGCATCTAAGAGGCTTAAGCGCAAAGGCATGCAACATGACCAATGAATGAAGCATTCAACACATGCTTTTGAGGCATTAAAGAGACAACAAAGGCAAGCATACAATCATACCAAAAGGTCTGAAATAACATGCTAAATGGTTCCAAACCATCTAAAATGAAGCAAACATGGCATGCTACACATTCATGCCCTTGAGGCCAACAAGCCAAATGTAAAAAGGCTATATGATGCATGCCAAGATTGACCAAGACAACTTAGGACAGAGCTAAAACATGTCAAAATAAGCATACAAGCTTCATGGATCTAGGCCTAAAACATGCTAGAGAGAAGGCATACAAACCTAGGCATGTTAAGGGACCAAAGAGGCATTACAAAGCAACCATGCAAAACATGCAAGGAGTACTAAAACCAACTTAGAAATATGTTATATCATGGCAATATAAGCATGAAAAACAAACCAAACATGCTCAACACACAACCAAACATGGTGCTCCTTTGGAAGCCAAAACTTGCCCTTTTCAAGGACATCAAGGAGAGGGGGTGGCCCTCTCATCTTGGAGACTTCAAGGCACCATCTCCACCACTGAAATCCCTCAAGATTTCAGTGGTGGAGAGGCCCAAGCACCAAAGTCTCGGAGCTCTCACAAAATGGCCTAAAATGGGCCCTTTTCAAGGCCTAAAGGGGGTCAAACTTCCCCAAAGTGCAAAACACTCTTGATAAACAATAAAGAGGCTTAAAAAACAGAACTTTTATGTGTTAATCACTAAGCACAAAAACAACTCTAAGCTAGGCAAAAATGGAATGCAAAAATGGGGTAAATAAAGTAAGTTTCTTACCCTTGATGATCTTCTTCACAAATGTTGAAGTTGTTGGTTCCTTGAGCTCCAAACCAGTCAAGAACACTAAGAACAAGCCCTTAGCACTTCAGCTCCAAGAGGAAGGTGAAACACTAGGTGTTGATGTGCAATAGTAAGGCACAAAACACCTAGACTAACAAGAGAGGGATAGAGATAGAATAGATATAGGATTTCTAACCTAAACCAGAGCTTCTCTCCTGTCTAAAAATGGCTAAGTCTCTCCAAATCTTCTAACCCTTGAGCCAAGAGAAGAGCCCTCTCTTGTATAGGCACAAAACTTACAAGTTAAGCAAGCCTAAAGGCTCATCCCTCCATACACGTGTATGGAGGGGAAACAAGCACCAGAAAGCTGTCTGAAAATATCTCCAAAAATAGTCAGAAGTGGTCGCAGGCAAAATGGTCATTTTGTTAAAAAGAGTGCCGACCGGCACAATATAGTGCCGATGGCAACAACAATACCGGTGGCCTCTAGCCACATGGGTGGTATGTGGGGATGCCTCACAAAGCATTCCCTGCCCCTCCAAGGCAAAACACAGGTGTTTGGTGCAGAACCAAACACAAAACAGTCAAGTTCGGAGGTCCTGAGGCAAGGCGCATAGCCGAGAACTCCGGGAACTCCAAACAAACACAAACGTGGATAATCACCGAGTGTTCAAGCGGTGACGTCCAAGTCTTGAGGACGGTCAAAAATGGGGTGTCTACACTAACTAATTAATTACAACACTCTACAAAATTAACTAGTTACAACTAATTAATTACAACAAATATTTAAGCTAAATATTTAAACTAAACAGGCTTGATAGATGAGGAATGCTCATGCACGTGCTCGGTTTCCACCCGAAAAACCACTGTTTTACTTCCAGAAGGTCTCTATTGCACAGTAGAACACTAACACCTTTGTTCACTTCCAAAATAACTTTACTCTGCTCAAAGAACACACTGCTGAATTTTGCATCAGTGGTCGGCCAGCAAGGAGTGAAAGTTTGTCGGCCACCAGTGATAGCCGGCCAGCCATCAAAGGTGGCCTGTCGGCCACTACTGCCCAGTTCATCTTGTCGTAACAGAGAACAAACAGAGCATGCACAGGGTATTCTTGAGGGTTGTCTGCACAACTCACCCCTCCTTTTCATAAACAAATCAAAGGAGTAGTAAGCTTGGTCCACAAACCATCAACTCAAGCAATTTCATTGCATGATGACTCATGAACCAAAGAGTGCAATTTCAACAAATGTAACAAAATAAGACTCAAACCTCCTCCCTTTCATGAATTAATCAAGGGAAGTGGTGACCTTGGAAAATTGAATCATTTCATCACTAATGAGTATAAAATGCCTCAAGCTTCCATGTGTTCAATTAACATCCGATTGAACACAGCACTTTTTATTATCTTACACCTTTTTATTCACTAATTTTATTACACCATTTTAGATTACCATCCATACTTTAATTCATTGAGTCCAATGGTGAGTTTAAGTCCTCTAATGGAAAGAAGGCTTGAACCAAGTGTTGTCTTAGGCATGAAAGAGACATCATACTGTTGGTAATGAAACCCCTAAGGGATTAAACCATTAAGCATGACATCTCAATCTCATGCTTAAACAAACAAGTAGTTTGAACTACTTTCAAAGCAAAACAAAAGTCAAGAAAGGAGGGAGGTTGGAGAGATGATTAAGAGTGATCACAAGTATGAAAAGCCATATATAAATGCAATCAACTCAAATAAGATGGTGGCTAAGGCCTAAACCACCAATCGTATGAGGACAATTACATTATAAGAATGCAAAACAAAGCTCCAATGCAATTATCAACCAAAAAAAGTGCTAAAATAGTCTAAAAATAGTCCTAAAACATGTTGAAATTAAGACAAAAATAGCTAGATTAATAAGCTAAAACATAGCACAAGCTAGGCTAGTAAGCAAGACACAAGAAGGGGAGACTAATCCCTTCAAATTTGGACTTCAAAACATGATTTGGCCACTGAAATAACTCTGAAAAACAGTGTTTAAAAGCTCAAAAATAGATAGTAAAATAATGGGAAACACAAGGGAAAAAGCCCTCAAAACAAGGTGGAAAGAAGGGTGAACCACCCCTTAACCTTTAATGGCCTTAAAACCCAAGCTTCAGCCAAAAAATACAGAGTTTTTATAGCCTAAAAATAGTTGAAAATTTGCAAGAATAATAGCAAATACAACAAAGCAACAAGCAAAGCCTTATATCTTTTCAAGAGAAGACCAATTCTAGGCAACAAATCAAGATAATACACCCTTCAAGAGCTCAAACTAAGCTCAAAAGTACCTCAACTCAAACATGGAAAGGTTTGGTTAAGAGTGTATAGGCAAAGGTTAAGGATATGTAGGCAAGACTGTAGAAATTTGGAAGAGAGAGAGAGAGAGAGAGAGAGAGAGAGAGAGAGAAAGAGGAAAAATTTTGCTCTAAAAATTTTACTAACCTTAAAACATGAGAGGGAGGCCCTCTATGTATAGAAAACATGAATTCCTCTCAAGAACATCTAACGTTACACATGGGAGCAGATGCAAGTATCTGTGCAAACAACTGGCACAACTGTCACAAAATATTCAAGAAGACCACGTGGTGCCGACCATCATCGTGGCCAGAGCCATATCGATGGTAACAACCAAAAGTGATGGCCGACAGCCCAAAAAGGTGGCCAACAGGACACTAAGGGTTGCAAGCTTGAAAAACTAAGGTTTGGTCCAATAATGAGGCAACAGGGGTGCAGGGTTTGAAAGGCTGAAAGTTGTGGCATTCCGCTGAGGACTTCGAGCACTTGACAAGCATGTAGACTCATCATTAGATGTGTATGTGATGAAGTCCAAGTCGTAAGGGCCGTAAAAATAGATGTCTACAGTTGCCCCTCTTTAACAGAACTCGAAGTCATAAAATAACGTGAGTGAATGTCAAAGCCTGAAGATGACCCATTTTGACAAAGCCGTAAGACTTAGACAAACAATCAAGACAAAAATAAATGGTTGCGTTCGCAGGTTGCCTACGTATCCCTTTGCAAGGAATCAAACCAGCGTAGTTCTGGGGCAATATGCAAATGATATGCATAATGCAACCTTGAAAGATGGATTCACACGCTTCATGAAGCCGGCTATTTTGAAAACTCATGATCATGCAAGATGATGCACTAAGCAATAGCAAGATGCAATAAGCAGATAACGAGATAATAACATTTGAATGTATGAATGAGCAGCTTTAAGCTTAAAACCAACACAGGTTCCACGCAAAAAGAAGATATAAAACACACATTGACTACGCTAAAATAAGAGACGAGGAAAAAAAATGCCGTTTAGGGTTACGTTTCACACATCTTGAGCAATTGAGAACAAAAATTGCTCGAGGTCGCATTTCACACATCCTGAGAAACTGAAGAACGAAAATCGCTCGGTGTCACGTTTTACGTGTCCTGAGAAATAAGAAACCGCTCAAGGTCGCGTTTTACGTATCTTGAGAAACAAGAAAAATTGCTTAGGTTGGAGCTTTACGCGTCTCGAGAAACAAGAGAACCCATTTGGGCTTGCGCTTCACGTGTCTCGAGAAACAAGCAAAACTGTCCAGGCTCATACTTTATGTGTCCCGAGATAGAACACGTCCAGGGCCGTACATTACGCGTCCTGAGATACTCTAACCATGCTGAAATCGTGAGAATATGAGAAAAATCGGTCAGGCTCGCGCTTTATGTGTCCCGAGATGAAACACACCTAGGGCCGCCCATCACGCGTCCTGAGATATAGGAAAACTATTTGGGCTTGCGCTTCACGCGTCCCGAGATAAAACACGCCTAAGATCGGGCTTCACATGTCCTGAGATAAAAAAAAATCGCTCAAGCTCACGCTTCACGCGTCCCAAGATAAAACACGCCCAAGGTCGCTCTTCATACGTCCTAAGATAAAAGAAAACTGCTTGAGCTCATGCTTCACGCGTCTTGAGATAAAACAGAGAGGTGTGCGATAGATGCACAAAATGAATAAGTGCGATAGATGCACAAAACATATTCCATGCAAGATAGAGAACCGATGTATGATGTTAATTGAAAGCATATTCTATGCAAGAAACAAAAACATATTCTATGCAAGAAATAAGAGCATATTCTATGCGAAATACTTGACAGTGTGTTCTACATATGAATCATAACTGATCCAAGACATGTGTGTAATGACATGCATGCAACATATATATGTGTGATGCACATTCTATGCAACAGAAAAGAGCAAAAGTGTAAAACGAATAAAAATATAACAGCTGTTGCCTTAATTAATTGTTAAATTATGTAATTTGCCTTACTTATGGGTTTATTATTCTTAATTGTATGTCATGTGTTATATGCACCATTTGGTATGTGGTCAATGTGTTCATGGTAGTGAATTAGTGGGAAAGATAGATGAAAATGGGTAATAAACCTGTCTGAATAAGTGAACCATAAGAGTAAATTAAATATTTGAAATAGGCAATTAGAGCCTAATTCACAGTGGTAAATTTTAATTTAGTATTACTTGTAGAGGCTTTTGATGAGAATTAGTTTTAAAAACAAAAATGAATAAAATAAACTTAGAAGTAGGAAGACCCAAACAAGGCCTTATTCTACTCATCAAATAAAGACATTTAGTGATAGATAGTTTAGGGAGACTTGAGCATTCTTGAGCAAAAAGGGGAAAGAGAGGAAGAACTAGGGTTCAAGAAGAGGAAAAGGGAAATTTCATCAAACTATCAGGGAAGGTAAGAAACTTTTCTCTAATTTCAAGCATTGAAGTTGTTTGCCCATGGAATCATAGAAAATTAAATAACTTGAGAAGTTGGGTCATGTAAAGTGATGATAGGAACCCTAAAGTGAAGGAATGAAAGTAGTTAACTCTTATTCTTGTAAAACATGGCATCATCACTTGCATCTTGCATGAGTATAGGGAATTTAGGGAAGTGAAGAGAAAATTTCAAGGGTTTTAACCTTAACACTCAAAGTTTGCATGAATTAAAATTGTATACTTAAAGTTCATGATTTTGTGGTCTTATTTGTGAATTGAGCCTTGCTTTATTGATTGAAGTTGGAAGTATTCAATTCATCAGGATTTGAAGTGTTTTTGAGCCTTCTTTTGTGAAAAATGAACTTGGGATTGAAGAGGGGAAAAGCTCCATTTTTGGCAAAAATTCGCACTGGTTTTTCACCCAGACCGCTCGAGCGGCCTAGTCCACCGCACAAGCGGCTAACCTTGATTTTGGCCAAATTGCATTATGCGCCTCAAGGCCATCGTGACGAAGGCCATCGCGACGACGTCAATGCGTTATCGTGACGTATCGCGGCTAGTAGGGCCATCCCAGTTTGACTTTTTCTTCTATTTTCTCTTACTTTTGGGCCTCCAATTGCATGAATTTCACCTATTTTCTTATGCATGTGCATTGTAGAAACACAAGAGGAAATGACTGAATAAATGAAATCAAATGCAATAATAAGTAACGGATAAGTTAGTGACTAATGAAATGGAAGGACTATTTATTGAACCATTGTTATTTCATATGTCTATGTAGGTCAAATGCCGTATCTTAGCCACGTACTGCATGAAACTACTAGTGAGTGACGATGTAGTAAAGCTATGGTTGAATTATAATTCTTTTAGATTATTATTGGTAGTGTTAAAGTCTGTTCTACAGCGATATGATTTACCGAATGCATGAACCCACTCCATGCCAAATGTTCACGTGGCCCTCACCCGGGGTAATAATACCGTGGTATATGTTTATGTGGCCCTCTTTTGGGGGTAATAATACTGTGGTATAAGTTCAAGTGGTCCTCACTCAAGGGTAATAATATCGTGGTATATGTTCACGTGGCCCTTACCCGGAGGTAACAATACCGTGGCCTATACTCACGTGGCCCACGCCTGGGGGTAAGAATGCCATGGCCCAATACGTATGAGATAGTGAGATAGTTGATTATCATTGCAAGACTGCTATAATTACACATTGATCCTTACGAATGTTACGCCTTAACGAACATGCTACTAGTACGTGACTTAACTCGCATGTTGAAATGGATATTGTTCTTAATCTCTTTACACATTGTTATTCACTGGGCTTTGGCTCACGATTTATATGTGCCATGTAGGTGATCCAGCTCAAGAGAGGAGTTAAGGGCGTGATCCTGTGGACTCATCTTTTTTCGCGCCCCGCCTTTCAGAAAGGGTTGAAAAGAAGGCCTCACAGTTCGGGCTCCCGTGGTTTTGAATCTAGTCTCACAAGTGAAATGTGAAACTGATAATCACCAAAGAGTCCAAATCTGACAAATCATTTTAGAAAATTGATTTTGAATAAAAAATGCCAAAATTGGACTGCTTTGCTAGATATAGAGTCGCCACCTAAATATTTTTATTTTTGGAAAAATTTAGGAAACCCATGACTTGTGCCAAAGGCCACGTGTCCGTTATCACCAAAGTTGCCTCGGCTTGGGAACTTAGGTACGAGAGGGAAAGGTCCTGAAATGAGCACCCCCGCTCGCCCGATCAAAGATCGGCCTCTACTAATCATGAGATGTCATTTTATAAACATTATGTGTTCTTATTCTAGTTATTAGACTAGCTTTACTATGTGACGCGCACACGCAAGTATAGACTAGTCGCAAGACTTGGAACAATTCAACTTATGTTTGTTTGCGATAATTGTTTGAATTTGCCATCCTCAAGTGGGCTTAAAGATGCGGATTTGCCACCAAACATAGTGGGCTTAAAATATGATTTTGCCACAACAAAGTGGGCTTAAAATGTACATTTGTTGAATTGTTTCAATTCAAACAACAAGCCTTCGTTCACAGGCATTTAAATAGTTTATCAAGTAAGAACATAGCCTCATGGCAAGCATGCGAAACATGGCAACATGGCAATCACACTCATACAAGTATGCTAAAGCATAAAACTCACCGAATACCCCAAGCCAAAACAAAAACTAGTTAGAAAGATGCATGATCTTAACTATGCAAGATGCCTAATGCAATAGATGCAAGAATGCAATTTAATGGGTTCGGCTACTAATATGGCATATGGATTGATTTGAACAACATGCGATTAAACACGTATTCAAAGAAGTATTGAAATAGCAATGCAGTTTGAATGATGCGCCGAGCCTCGGTGCATGCAAGACAAATGAATGAATGTAAGCATGCGATATGCTAATTGAAAATGTCCCTAATCTAACAATCAAAAGCGATTAAATAAAAGGGAGAAAGACGTGGGGTTGGAAGACGTACACACACGCACGCACACTTATTACAACATCATGCCCTCACGAAGGAGGGTCCGAATGAATAAGCTAACTAGCTACGCTAATTAAACTAAGCTATTACAAAACAAATTAATTAACTATTCTAGCTAATCAATTATTACAACATGATATTTAACTAACTATTCTAAGCTAATTAAATATTACAAAATGAATTAATTAGCTAAACACTTTAACTAATTAATTACAAGGTAAGTAAATTAGCTACCACTAATTAACTAAATAAAGCAGTTAAATGGCCTCGAAGGGCGAGGGATGCATGCATGCTCGGCTTCTCTACCCGAAAATCCACCGCCTTGTGTAGACACTCCATTTTTGACCGTCCTCAAGACTTGGACGTCACCACTCGAACACTCAGTGATTACTCATGTTTGTGTTTCGTTTTGAGTTCCTGGAGGTCTCGGCTATGCGCCTTGCCTCAGGATCTCTCAACTCGACTGTTTTGTGTTTGGTTTTGTACCAAACACTTGTGTTTTTGCTGTTAAGGGTACAGAGTAACTTGTTAGTTACCCCTGGAACCCACCGGCCGTGGCTTGAGGCCACCGGCCATGTTTTGAGGCTACTGGCCATTGGTGAAGTATACCATTGGCCGGTCAGCATTCAGTGTGGCCGGTAGCCTCATTTTCTGGCTGGTAGCACTTTTTTGCCTTTTTCAGGCATGGTGCATGCCAGCTGTGCTGGCTGGAATGCACTAACCCTGCCCCCGCGCATAAGTGTGGCTGTTTTGCCCGTTTTGCACCATTTTGGTCTAGCTTCTTGAGGAAGCTTGGACCTTTGTCTTAGCTTCCTCAAGAAGCTTGCCAGCTGTCCCAGCTTCCTCAGGAAGCCTTGCCCTCTTTGACCCTTTTTGGTTTAGCTTCTTTGAGAAGCTTCAAGCCATTTGCATTGTCTATATAAGAGCCCGTCCTCCTCCATTGTTAAGGGTTGAGCAAAAACCAGAGCAATATACATACATATATCTGTCATATACTTTCTCTCTCTATATCTCCCTCTCTCTCATCCTTTGTGTGTGTTTGGAAGCCTAAAAGTGTGTTTTGACCTTAGTTTTGCACTAAGACACACACCATTACACCATACTTCGACCTTGAGAGGCTTTGAGGGTTTGTTCTTGAGGTTTTGGACTGGTTTTGATCAAAGGAAGGAGGCTGCACTTGCTGTTCATCAAGGGTTCTTTAAGGGTAACCTTTTCACTTTAGATTCCCCAATCTTGCACTAGACTTTTTCCTATCTTTCTTATTGTTTTAGACTTTGTGTATAACTGAGAAAAGTCTTGTATTTGCATGCTTGAGATTTTTCATTAAGGACATTTTGTTGTTTGGGGTTGGCCTCCCCCTTCTAGGCCTTGTTTGGCCCTTTTGGTGCTCTCTTTGTTAAGCTTTGGTTACTTTTGTGTATTGACCTTTTCACCACTGAAATCCAGTGGATTTTCAGTGGTGAAGAAGGGGTTTTGAGGTCTTGCATAGGGGAGAGACACCCCTCTCCCTTGGTCTCTCTCTTGTTTGCATATTTGGCTCAATATGGTAGCATGCACGCTTAGTCTTGTTTGGCTTTATTTCAGAGCTTATTTGGTGTTCATTTAGCATATTTTATCTCTGCCTCATGTTGATTTGTTGGCCTTTTGCATGTATAATACACTTGCTTTGAAATCCCATCATTTGGCTTAAAGTGTATCATGTTGTAGCATATCATTTGAGCATGATTTTGGTTTGGTCCTAAGAAGGTTTTAGCATTATTTTTCCATTCTTGAGGTCTGTTGGTTACTGATTTGGTCATGTTTGACATGTGTGATATGGTTGCTATGCATTTTGGCTTGTGAGCCCTAAGTATGTGAGTCATAAACATGCCATAGTTGGTCTATTTCAATAATTTGGAATCATTTGCCATGTCATTTCAGTCCCCAAACCATGCTTGTATGCTTGCATTCATCACCTCTTTCATGCTTTGAAGATGTGTCCTTTTGTGCCTTGAAATGAGCATTGTGCATGCTTAAGTGTTTAAACCTTTGAGGCTGCCATATCACTGGGTTTTGGGACTTATTTTGGTGCCTTAAAACTCTGTTTTGGTTGTATAGCTTATGCCATGTTTGCTTAGGGTAGTGGTAGTAGAATGCTCTTTTGTTATGCCATAGTCTTGAGCCTATTGGTGTGCATGGTTACACGAGTATTTATCCACCATTTTAGGCATCTTTTGTCACTGTTTTGGGGGTGGGCTGAGGTCTGCCCCTTTGTGTTTTAGGTCCATCATTGCATGATTGTATTGCATTACTTTGGTTTCATGCTTACATTGTACGATAGGATATATCACATTGCATTTTGTATGATAGGTCACTTCGCATTTGGCATGCTTTGTACCTATTAGCCTCATGTTGCATATTTGAGTCATGTTGCATACTTGAGCCACCTTGCATACATTGCATTACATTTTGCTTGGTTTGGGGTGTCAAACCAAGTATGAGGATTGAGAAGTGTTCACACTTCAAGTGATGTAACACGTCTTAACCCTTGGTCGTCAATCCCCTTGACCTCAACATGATAGGGTGTTGGCATTCATCTCTTTTGGTTGCATGCATTTACATTGAATTGCGAAATTTGGCCTCTTAGGCCATTATGCATCAAAAATGCATAATTGATGGCCCGAGGGTCGAGGGTCATGCTCCCTTGAGTCCATTGCATGATAGGGAGTGTGGCCATGCTTACATTTGCTTAAAAATTCCATGCCATACACTGCACGCCCTCTGTTGCTGTCAAAACCAGTTTCTGCAGGAAGCTTTGGCCGGCCGGCCATCTCTAGTGCTGACCGGCCATCTATAAATGGCCGATAACTTCATCGGCAGCCGGTGACCATTTCCCATAGCCGGTGGCCATTCCTCCTAGCCGGTGGTGCTCCACAGTGTGCAGAGAACCTAACCCAAGACTTGTGCAGTCTTCAGAGGAGCTAGGCAGTGTAAACAGAGGCAGCAATGCTATGGCAGCGAGTTTCCGGACAGTACGAGTCAAGCATGCATCATCCAAACATTTTGAGGCGGGGCTGTGGCCACTTTAATTCTGCATTTAATTTGTTAATTAATTAGAAGTTCTGTAATAATTAATTTAGCAGTATTCATTTGTTTTGTAATATTTATTCGGACCCTCCGAGCGAGGGCAATTGTGTAATAAGTGTGTGTGAGTGTGTGTATGTCTTCCAACCCCCACTTCTTTCTCCCTTTTACTTACCTGCTTTCAATGGTTAGTATTAGGGCATATTTAACTTAGCATACCTTATGCTATGCATGCGTGCATCCATACATTTGTCTTGCATGCACCGGGCTCGGCGCATCATACTAACTGCATTGTATTTCAATTCCAAGTTGAGTACTTGTTAGTTGCAGCATTTCACATGCCATCTTTAGGATAGCTGAGCCTATTATAGTTGCATTTTGCATGTGTTGCATTAGCCATCTTCACATGAACTAAGATCATGCATATGATTACTAACTAGTTTCTGTTTTGGCTTGGAGTACTAGGTAAGCTTTTATGCTTTAGCATACCGCATGCGTGTGAATGTTTGCCATGACAGCATGCTTGCCATGAGGCTAATTGCTTATGTGATATAATTTCCTGAATGCCTGTAAGTGAAGGTTGGATTGTTTGAATTGGAATAATTCATTGAAATCCGTATTTTAGCCTACTTGCGAGTAGCAAATCTCAAAACCATTTTTAAACAAATGGATATGCAATGTTTTGTTCCAAATTAGGCGATCTAGTCTATACTTGTTTTGCTGCGCGCATCACATAGTAAATCTAGGCTAATAACCGGGATAAGAGCACTTAATGTTTTCAAAACAAGATATCATGATTAGTAAAGGCCGATCTTTGATCGGGCGAGAGGGGGTGCTCATAGCTGACCTTCTCCAATCGTACTCAAGTTCCCAAGCCGAGGCAACTCTGGTAATGACGAACACGTGGCCTTAGGCAAACGAGTCAGGGTTTCCTAAATCCCCCATTAAAAATATTTAGGTGGCGACTCTGTATCTGACAAAGCAGTCCATGTTTGGCACTTCTTTTGAAATCTGTTTTTCTCAAAATGATTTGCCAGATTTGGACTCTTTGGTTCAGATTAAGAACCGTGACAAATCGAGTCCGAACTGTGGCAGCATAAGTCCCTCACGCGGGGCACGTCCACACCTTGCCATTGCAGCCTCTGTATGTTTGATCACCAACAGTAATGGCAACTTCCAGAATGCCTTTGCTCCACCTCAGAAACACACTTGTGCAAAATTTTCATTGATGGCCGGTCGGCTACCAATGGTGGCCGTCGGCTACCCCTTCCCTGAACTTTTTTTTTTGTTGCAACATAGAGCAAACAGAGACAAATCAGTGTATTCTCAAGGTTTGTGTGTACCGTTACTCTCCTTATCATTACACAAGCTCAAAGGAGTGTAACTTTTGGCCCTCAAACCATCAACCAAGCATTTTCCATGCATGATGGCTAAGGAACCAAACTTGTACAAGCTTAATGAGTGCAAAACAAGACTCAACAAAACCACTACCCTATCATGCATGATCAAGGGTGATAGTGACCAAGGAAAGTGGTACGTTTCATCATTTTGAGTATGAAACGTCCCATTTTCCTCGTGTTCGAATTAACATCCGATCCGAACAAATGCAATACAACACAAAGATACTTTATCTTGCCTCTTTTACTTGTTCATTTTTGTTTATCCATTTTAGATTACCAATCCATTCTTTAATTGATTAGTCTAAAAGAAAAGTGTCCTCTAATGGAAAGAGGGTTTATACCACATGTGCCTTGGGCATGAAAGAGACGTCATGTTGTCATAATGAACTCCCGAAGGAATTAAACCATTAAGCATGAATGTCTCAATTTCATACTTATGCAAACAAGGGGTTTAAAACCGCTTTCAAAGTAAACAAAAGAGTGAATAATAGAGGGAGATTGCAGAGATTTTAGTGCTGAAATGGAGTGCAAAATAACACTAAAACATGCAAGTAACTCATGCAATTCATGTTTAAGGGCCTAAAACACTAAACTAGTGAAGCCCTTTACACTACAACCATGCAAACGACTACTCATACAACACAAACAGCCTAAAACAGAGCCAAAGTAGCCCAAATCAGAGGGAAAAACATACTGGAACTAGGCTAAGTCAAGCTACAAAAACGTACTAGCATATGGAGCTAACTAGGAATTCAAACAAGACACAAGGAGGGGAGGCTATCCCCTCTAATTTTGGACTCCAAATGTAGGTTTTTGTCATTGAAAATTCTCTAAATTTTAGTGGTTTAAAAGCCCAAAAGGTTTGATTTAAAGGTGATGAAAGATGGTACAAAAAGCTAGACAATTAAGCAACAAGAAGGGTGGACTATCCCTTAACACAAAATAGCCTCAAACAACCATTTTTAAACTATAAAATAGAGTTTTTTTGGAGTCTAAAACGAGCTCAAAAACAGTGTAAAAAGATGGCAAAACAAGTATTTAAAACAAGCTTAAAATATAAGTGCTATACCTCTTGAAGACAAGATGCAAGTTAGAGCAACAACACAAGCTAAACCAAGCTAGAATTCTTTTCTAGAGCTCAAAGAGGGCCTCAAGAGATCTCAGCTCCAAGGTGGTCAAGTTCGATCAAGGGTTGATGTGCACAAGTGTAGAGAAACTAGACTTTAAGGCACAAAATAAGGAGAGAGAGAGAAATCTAGAGAGAGAGAGAGGAATTTTTAGTCCAAAAATTCTAACCCTCCCAAATGGGGGAGAGCACCCCCTATATATAGAAAATCAAGGTTTGGGTTTGAATTCATCCCACCATACACGTGTATAAAGATACAGTTCAGTAAACAACAGCTAACATAGCTAGCAAAGAAATATCTGAAAAATGAGACCAATGGCTGTCGGCCACCACTGGTGGTCGTCGGCTACCACCAGTGGCCGACAGGCACAACTTGTGGTTGACAAGGTCTAAGGCTGGCCGACAGGTCACCCTTCTCTCTAAGCAAGATACAACAAGCTCTTGGTCCAAAAACATGCACAAAACCGCAAGGTTTAGAGACTCAAAGATAAGGCATTTCGTCGAGGACTTCAAGTGCTTAAAATGAACACAAACAAGTACAATCATCGAGTACACAAACGATGACATCCAAGTCTTACGGACGGTCAAAAATGGGGTGTCTACGGTTGCCCCTCTTTGACAGAACTCGGAAGTCATGAAATGACGGGAGTGAATGTCAAAGCCCAGAGACGACCCATTTTTGACAAGGCCAAAGACTTGGAAAAACAAACAAACAAACAAAACAAAGAACGATTGTGCCCGCAGGCTGCCTACGTATCCCTTTTGCAAGGAATCAAACCAACGTAGTTCTAGAGCAAGATGCAGTTGATATGCAAGATGCAAAATTATAACTTATGATCATGCAATAAGGCTGTAATGAAACATCTAGATATAAGTATTATGCAAAGAAATGCTATAGCAAACTCATACATAAGCAAGTAAACATGAACCAAACCACATTTCATACAGAAATGATGTAAGAAAATTATGCAAACTTAACTACGGATCATGCAGGAAAGGTAAAGAACAGCACAACCATCGGGCGCACCCGAGGTGTGAAACAAGGTCCTAACGCATTGCACACGCAAGAAGAGAGATGGTGTGAACATAGGGACACACCTGAATGTTCCTAACCGGAGTAGTGATAAATATCGGAACACGTCTAAATATTTGTAACCAAAACAAGGAGTGGTATAAGCATCAGAACTCGTCTGAATGCTTTTAACCAAAGTGTCATGTCGCGTTGCATGCGAGGGGAGAAGAGGGTGGTGTAAACACTAGGTGCACTCAAATGTTTCTAACCAAAAGGAGTGTTGCAAATACTGGGACACGCTTGAATGCTTCTAACCAAAAGAAGTGGTGTAAACACTAGGTGACCGTCCTCAAGACTTGGACGTCACCGCTTGAACACTCGGTGATCATCCATGTTTATGTTCGTCTTGAGTTCCCGGAGGTCTCGGCTACGCGCCTTGCCTCAGGATCTCTCGACTCGACTGTTTTGTGTCTGGTTTTGCACCAAACACTTGTGTTTTGCCTTGGAGGGCAGGGAATGGCTTGTGGGCCATCCCCACACTCCACCGGCCATGGCTTGAGGCCACCGGCTGTGTTTTGTTGCCACCGGCCAAATGTTTGGCCGGCCGGCACTATAGATGGCCGACCGGCTATCTTTTTTTGGTCAATTAAATTTTTCGGCGGCCGACTACTGTGCATCTGCTTTTCCAGATATTTTTGTGCAACTGGCATGCACTTTCCCCCCCTTCATACACGTGTATGGAGGGATTTCCCTCTTGTTAGCTTCCTTTGGAAGCTTTACAAGACAAATTGTCTATAAAAGAGGGGCTCTTCTCTCTTGCTTAGAGGTTAGACAACTTAGACAACATTTTCAGAGCTTGAGCTTTAGGGTTAGGGTTTACATATATCCTCTATCTCTATATCTCTCTCTCTTGGGTTTAGTGTGTGTTTAGTCTCATTTTTGTGCACAAACACCCACCATCACACATTTTCTTGGTTGCTGAGGTGCCAGAGGTCTTTCCTTGAAGCTTTTGGACTGGTTTGGAACCAAAAGAGCTACTGGAACATTGTTTGTGAAGAGGGTCTACAAGGGTAAGACTTTTGTCCCTTTTTACCCCATTTTTGCAAAGCTTTTTAGCCTATCTTGCATATGTTTTTGAGCTTAGCATATAACATAAAAAAGTTCTGTTTTTAAGTGCTCTAAATAGTTGGTTAAGGGTGTTTTAAGCTTTGGGGTTGTTTGACCCCCCTTAAGGCTTGTTTGGCCTTTGTTTTGTGCCATTTTGGTTGAACTCCGGGACCATTGTGTTTAGGCCTCCTCACCTCTGAGATCCTAGGAAGGAGATCCTAGGAAGGAGAGGGCCACCCCCTCTCCTTGTTGTCCTTGAAAAGGGCCATTTTTGCCTCTTAAAGGAACATCTAGTTTAGGCTCATGTTGACCATGCCTTGACTAATATTTATGCTTATTTTGCCATGAAATAGCATTGTGTTGAGTTGGTTTGGACACACCTTGCATGCTTTGCATACATGTCATGTAATGCCATTATTTAGCCTTAACATGTCTTATGCTTTGGGCCCTTGTTCTAGCATGTTTTTGGCTAAGCTTTGTGAAGCTTCCATGCTTGTTTTGGTATGCTTGAAGTCTGTTTTGGGTTGCTTTGGTCGACCATGGCATGCTTTGTATAGCTACTTTACATTTTGGCTTGTTAGCCTTGAGCTTTGGACCATGTTCCATGCTATGATTATCTTGTTCAATTGATTTGGTATCATCTTTGACATGATTTCCAGAGCTTACCTTGCACGCTAATTGTCCATATTTACCTCCTTTTAAGTGTGCTTAGAAGTTGTCCCTTTATGCCTAGGAATTGGACCATATTTGCATGCATGTGTGTGTGTTTTGGACTTCACTTCCATAGCATTGGCCACTGATTTTGGCATGCTCGCGAGCTATCCATGTTAGTTTAAGTCCACCCCTTTGCATGTTGTTGCATATTTGTGTGTTGTTGCATGATTGAAGTTACATGATTGAATGAAGTCACATGTTTGCTTGCATGCTTAAACACCCACATTATGTCTTGCATACTTGTTGGTTGCATTGCTTTATGCCTTGCATGCCTTGCATGATCATTGTATGCTTTGTATGCTTCTTTGTATTTCCATGGTCGCATCCTAGCTCACATGCCTAGGTTGCATTATAATAGCACGCATGCTTAACCTCTTGAATTGATTATGATAGAGGTTGAGCCCCCTTTATTTGCTTATGTGCATTGCATTCCATATCAAGATGCACACTTGATTCTTTGGGCCATCATGCATGGAAATGCGCAATTGGTGGTCCGAGAATCGAGCCCCATCCTCCTTTGAGTCGTTTACATGATAAGGGGTGTGGTTGGTGCATACATAGCTTGAAATGCATTGCCATGCCAAGTTTTACCCGCTGTTGCTGTCAACATAGATTCTGCAGGAAGATTTGGCCGGCCGGCCATCTTCAGTGCTGACCGGCCATCCATTGTTGGCTGATGGAATATTTTGTGGCCGGTGACCATTACACATGGCCGGTGATCAATCCCTTTAGCCGGTGGTGTTCTAGAGCACTCAGAGAAGCAATCCTGGGACTTGTGTAGTCTTCAGAGGAGGATAATAGCCAAAGCAGAGGCATCTTGTGCATGGTATTGGACTTCTGAGCGGGACCGAACACGCATCGCATCGGACCCTCTTCCCGAGGCCGTTTATTACTTAAATTAGATTAATTAATTTACTTAATTAATTTAATTGTCTGTAATAATTAATTAGCTTGTAGGTTAATTAAATTGTATTATTCTTTCGGCCTCTCTGAGCGAGGGCAAATTTGTAATAAGTGTGGGTGAGTGTGTGCATGTCTTCCAACCCCACGTCTTTCTTCCCTTTTACTTACCTACTTTCAATGGTTAGTACTAGGGCATATTTAAATTAGCATCCTTATGCTATGCATGCGTGCATTCATTCATTTGTCTTTCATGCACCTCTAAGACATCATGCTAACCGCATAAGTATTTAAATCTAACTTGAATACGTGTTATTTGTAGCATCTCACATGCCATCTTAGATTAGCCGAGCCTATTCTATGTGACATTTTGTATGCGATGCATTAGCCACTTTAACATGAACTAGGATCATGCATGTTTGCTAACTAGTTTACTATTTTGGCACGGAGTACACTGTAAGTATTTTATGCTTTAGCATCTCGCATGAGTGTGAATGTTAAACATAATAGCATGCTTACCATGTGGCTTTATGCCTATGTGATATAATTGCCTGAATGCCTGTGGGTGAAGGTTGGATTGTTTGAGTTGGAACAACTCACTGAAATCCGTGTTTTAGCCTACTTGCGAGTAGCAAAGTCCAAAACGTTTTCCAAACAAACGGATATGCAATGTTTTGTTCCAAATTAGGCGATCTAGTCTATACTTGTTTACTGTGCGCACAACATAGTAAATCTAGACTAATAATCGGAACAAGGACACATAACGTTTTCAAAAGAGGATATCATGGTTAGTAGAGGCCGATCTTCGGATCGGGCGAGAGGGGGTGCTCATAGTTGACCTTCCCCAATTGTACCCAAGTTCCCGAGCCGAGGCAACTTTGGTGATGACGGACACGTGGCCTTTGGCACCGAGTCAGGGTTTCCTAAATTCCTCCATAAAAAATATTTAGGTGGCGACTCTGTATCTGGCTAAGCAGTCCATGTTTGGCACTTCCTTCAAAATCTGTTTTCTCAAAACGATTTGCCGGATTTGGACTCTTCGGTTCAAGATTATGAACCGTGACAAGACGAGTCCGAACTGTAGCATCGAGGTCCCTCGCGGACTTGTTACACCAGGACACGCCCAAATGCTTGTAACCAAAAGGAGTGGTGTAAACACTAGGACACACCCGAATGCTTCTGACCAAAAGAAGTGATGTGGTATAAGCCGCGGAACGCATCCAAATGCGTATAACTGGGGGTGGTATAAACATTGGAACACGTCCCAATGTTTCTAACCAAAGCAGGGTGTGGTATAAGCATCAGAACACATCCAAATGCTTTTAATTGAAACAAGACAGATCAAAGGACAAGAGTGGTCTCACCCGGAACTCCTCTAAATGAACCGTACATGCAATACCGTGCCTGTATAAGAAAGAAACTCAACAAGCATAACAAGGCAAGAGTGCATGTTCTATGCAAGCCAAGCATGTTCTATGCAAATATCGCAACAACATGTTCTATGCGTAATTATTAGGATCATGCTCTATGTAGTGAAAATCGGAGCACGTTCTATGCAACGTCGGAATGCATATTCTATGCAGCAATATTTAATGCATGTTCTATGCAGTTGAATGCATGTTCAATGCAACATTAGAATGCGTATTCTATGTAACAGTGTAAGATGCATGTTCTATGTGAGATTAACAGCATGTTCTATGCAAAACCCCAAATGCGTGCTCAATGCAACTGTACAAAATGCATGTTCAATGTGAAAATGAAGAAACAAAAGCATGTTCTTATGCAAATATGAGGAGTGCACAGTCTATGCAAGATCACATATGAAAGACACGTTTCGTGTAACGAGAAGAAGAAACACGTTCTATGTAATGACATAAGCGCGTCTAATAAAATTGACTCAATTGCAACCTCCGATTTACCTCTCGGAGGAGTTGCAACATGTTTCAAAAGGATACACCTGGTTCATGTTGACTAGTGATGAGTCATGCATCGAAGACACGGTTCGAAACTTTCGCAGAAACACCATGAGCTGAAAAGTGAACATTCTTGGCACTTTCTCGAGAACTAAGGGCACAAAATAGTAGGAAAACACACAGGGAGAACACTGGAAGACTATCGGCCACCTTGGAGAGGTGTCGGCCACACCCAGATGCTGTTGGCCACAAATGGTGGCCCGTCAGCCACCGATGGCAATTTGGACCATTTTGGTCTTTTTGCATACGAGTCTTGAAGTACACATCTCCAAAACTCATTTCCTCACACCACTCTTGCCGAAATTGCTTCCTTTCTCACCCTAGACACTTTTTCCCTCCAGATCCGAGCTTTATACGCGTTTTCCAACGCCCCACACAAAGTTGATTCGCTAAAACCTCTTGATTTCCTCCGTTTTGAACCGATTGGAATTTGTTTTTGGTGTTTTTTTCTCCATTTTCGCCACTTGAGGCCTGTTCCCCTCGAGTTACTCTTGGGTTCCGTGCCTTTTCCCGAGCTTTGACTTTTTTCCTCATTTTCTCTCTCTGAGAGTTGACTTTGGTTGACTTTTGGCATTTTCCACCCATTTTGCTCATTTTTGCCCACTTTCTCACCTTCTTTTTAGATGGCAGACGACATTCCTCCTGATGGAGGTTCTCTAGGGATGGAGGGAGATCCCGAGCATATACCATTACCACCCAGGGTTCGACCCTTCGACTTGGAGATATACCATCCCGAGGTGCATGTGTTATCACCCGACACGGTTCGTCATTTCAGAGGATTCACATGAGGTGCACCAGCGGATCTCTTGCTGCGAGAGCCAGAGTCGCATTTACCCTATGGCGCCACTGAGGTATACACTGTCTTCTTACACTTTCCTCAATGTACCTTGCACTTATTGCATAAATCACACTCTTGCACTGTCTTTCATCTATATCTGTTTGTCTCAAACACATCCTTGCATTGTATTTCTTACATTGCCTTTCTTTCGCTCATTCTGATGACAGGAGGACTTCCATTCTATCTGAGGATATGGGACCACATCTGCAAGGGAGTGGTATATGGACCTCCTCATTGGTGTTCGTCAGATTGTTAACAAGGCCGGGTTTGTCTTATTTTGTGCAGGGCTATCGCGTCTCATAGCGAGCAGAGCCTTACTTGATGCGCTGGTAGAGAAATGGTGGGACACCACTAACTCCTTCCACTTCTCCACCTCAGGAGACATGACGATGACCCCGCACGACTTTGCTATGCTCACCAGCATCGAGGTAGGAGGTCGGCCGATCCCATATGATACAGATACGGGAGAGTGGGAGGTTGCCTGGATATACCTGCTAGGGACACGCCCACCTCTCTTTCGATCGAGGACAATTCGATACAACTGGTTTGTAGATCACTTCAGAGGGACACAGCCAGAAACCCTAGAGGAGATCGAGCAGTACGCCTGAGGTTTTCTGATGTTCCTCTTCAGCACCACCTTATTCGCCGACAAGGCGAACACTGTTGGGTTATACCTCTTGAGTGTCTTGGTGGACTTGTCTTGGGTCCGGCATTACGACTGGGGCAGCGTTGGCCTCGTTACCTTGTATAGCTACATGAGCTCGACATCCCGCAAGAGCGGGAACAGAGAGGGCAACTACTGGAGAGCCTGGGAGGTATGCTTTACTTTTCTGCTTTACATTTTCTGCCATGCTTTCTGCCTTGCACTTTCTGTACACTGCCCACACTGTGCACTACATACACATAGTTTGATTTCTGCTTTACATTTTTGCTTTCTGCATACACTGCACTATACGCTTTGATTTCTGCATTTTCCCTGCATTCTGCATTCTCTGCACATTGCACACATATTCTACTTTCTGCATTACCTGTGTTTATCTGTCGTATACTCACTGTCCCTATTTTGCTTTCCACAGCTATGGGTATACGCATATTTTTCGATACTTGCCCTAGAGCTGCAGGTGGAGATGTCTCCTGTTGTGCCATACTCTCACCGGTATGATGGGAGATGTTTGCGGAGGACATGAGAGACCTTTCCATTCTTCCGCCGATATTTTGATACGGTGACGACAACAGAGGTAACTCAAAACTCACAGTTCTTTCTACTTTACCTCAACTCTGATTCATTTGCGTATCTAATAGTAACTAACAATCTATGTATTTGCTATTTGCAAATCTCATGGCAGCCCTAGGCGACGATGCCTGAGGGTGTTAGGTTAGGAATAGCAACGGGCCGGGGCAGGGCCGGGGATCACACTCCCCGTCCCTGATCCCTGATGGTAGAAATTCCCTCATCCCCGGCCCCAATCTCTGATGGGGAACCTATCACAGCCCCTGCCCTGGCCTCCGCTCCCTAACAGGGATCGCTTGATCCCAAAAATTCCCTGGCCAAAAAAAAAAAAAAAAATTCAGCTCCAAATCTGATATAGATAACTTCTCTTGATAGATTGAAACTTCAAGTATTAGCACATACAAAAGAACTTCTTAATGATATAAGAGGGGTTTGGTTATCCACAAATAGTTTTTATCTACAATTGATTTAAAAAATAACAAGGTTTACATTTCAGAACCAAGTTGGTTGACAGCTTGTGTGCTTGTTGATATCATTTTTTGATGCAACAAAGCTATTATTATCAAACAAGTGAAGTTTCTGCCCAAAAACAGAAACAAGTGAAGTTGTGTGCATACTAATTTCTCACCCTAATTTAACAAGCACAAATCTTCACATTGTAAAGCACCAAAAATAGATCTGCGATTTAACAACAATGACAATAGATTTAACAACAACAGCACCACAACAGATTTAAAAAATAAAGAAAGAGAGAGAGTAGAAATGGCAAGAAAGAGATAGAGAGAGATAGATCTGCGATCTCTGACCGCCGTAACCAGATCTTTAGATCTGAGATCGACTCTCGTCGTCGAATGGCGGAGGTGGTAGTGGAATGGCAGAGGCGGTGGTGGAGTAGCGGGTGAGAGAGGGAGGAGAGATAAGCTACGATCAACTCTCGTCGTGGCGAAGGAAATCGACGCCGAAGGAGAAGGATGAGGTGGCGCTCATCGGGGGAGGAGGATGTGGCACTTGTTGGAGGAGGAGGCAGCGGTGACGATTCAGTAAGAGACAGTAAGGAAGAGAGAAAGAGAGAGAGATGGGGAAGATATGAAATAAATAAAAAAAAGATGAAATGAAAGAGAGAGAGAGAGAGAGAGAGAGAGAGAGAGAGAGAGAGAGAAACAGTTTATCAAAATAAAAAAAGTATATATTATATATATATATATCATTTCGGGGACAAGCGGGCTGGGGCCGGGGTTTGGGCACTTGTCACCGTCTCCGGCTCGAAATTGGTCGGGGATTAATTTTTAAATACCATCCTCATCCCGTCGGGGGTATTTTTCAAGAAAATCCCGTTCAAATTGGGGTCAGGGGATCAGGCCCCTATCGGGTAGGTTTCAAATTGCCATCCCTATGTTAGATACTAGTTTGCCGGCGCTTGGGGTGCTTCTCGTTACCTTCTCGTTCTTGAGGGACCAGTAGGGCGAGCCTGGATTTTTGGCGAGCGCTTCCTATGCCAGACCTTGGGTTTGCCATCACAGGCGGTTCCTGTGCCACCTCTGTGATCCATACGGGCCACAGAGAGTCTTTCCTCCCAGAAGATGATCGACTTTACACGAGGTGTGGAGGCCGACTACTTCGTTGGAGATGGGGACTATGTGACATACATCCAGACGCATCTCATGTCTCCTTTGACGGGTATTCATGCTCATGGAGATGTCCCTTCGACGAGCACAGTTCGAGCGCCGAGAGGCAGGGCTAGAGGGATGCCTCCCGCTAAGTAGAGTTTTGGCTGGCCAGAGCTTCCGACTGAGTTGACAGGTTGGCGATACTCTGGAGAGGCTTATTAGATTCTGATTGAGCCTCCATTGGCTGGTCACAAATATGTCCGAGCGCCTGATTCACCTCCGGTATGCACTATAGTTCTCATTTTTCCATTCTTGTTCAGATACTCAGATATTCATTCTAGACACTGATCATTCCAAATTGCATTTGCAGGCACCCGCAGGGTACGTCGAAGGATTACTCGAGATGTTGGCCTCATTGGAGGGCATGATCTTGAGGAGGGAGGCACTGCTCGGCTTCCACAGTATCCAGGTAAATTTTCAGATTTCTTACATTTCAGGCACTACATTTCACGACACATCGAAACCCGACATTTCAACCTAACATTTCACACCGCACCGATACATCATATGTATAGATCACGTCGACATTAATGCATCTTCATCTCGTATTCATATTCATACCCTGTTTCTGACTTCTGCATGTACTCATTCTGCACCACATACTTGTATCCCATACTATGGCTTGACATATACCAATTGCCTTTGTAGGTCCCATCGTTACCGACAGCAGCAGTAGGACCATCAACACCCCCTCCAACAGTAGGGAGAGAAAGACAGGCTTTAGCATACGGCCAAGGGAGACGTAGCGGTCAAGATCAGAGGAGCCCTTCAAAGCCTATCATGAGCGATGGCGACGATGAGACCAGTGAGATCGAGGAGGCTAGGGGTCAGCACACCGAGTCATCCGAAAGCAGAGATGCCGATGCCGGCTCGGGTTCTGCTAGTGGTGATACTGCATCAGGCTCTTAGGCAGAGAGCGGTGATGACTTTGGTTCAAATTCTGGTTCAGAGAGAGGTATTGACAGCGGCGCTGATGAAGGCAACTCTGAGTTCGTGCCCAGAAAGAGAACGAAGAGGGCCTCTCGAGACTAAGATAGCTGGCACTGATTCATATGTTTTTTTTGCTTAGTTTCTTCTTACTAGTAGTGTTAGCACATTGTACAGCTTAGATAGTTTTATTTTCTTTAAAAACTTGTACTCTTTGTAAAAAGAAACCATGATCGGAATGAAAACTAGCTTTTTGAACAAAGTATTGTATTTTTCATTCTGAGCATCGCATTGCACCACATAGCATAAAAACAAGATTGATGGGATTTGAACATCGTATATTGTTGCAACAACCCCGACCTTTGATTAACGTTAATCCATGATTAATTATTCCTAATTAACAATTAAAGTGAAATTTTGAATTAAACTGCATGTGTGTGTTGCATTGTTTGCGTCTATATCTATTGGGCGTAGGAAGATCTATTCACGTTTTAGTTTCGGCTTGCGAATTGGAGGCCTTATAGGCATCCGATTACGAAATTGACTTGATTTATGTGTTAATTAGGATTTTTTTTGAATTTTATGGTAAGTTCAACCAAAATTCATTTCAGAACGATTAAATTAGATTAAATTAATGTGCACCAATTAACCTCAATTAATCACACTTATATCTAAGCCTATTTAAGGCACCAATTGAGCCCACTCACTTCTTTTTCTTTCATTCTATCACATTTGGAGCTCATCCAAGAGAGACAAACGAGAGAGAGAGAGAGAGAGAGAGAGAGTGGGAGAGAAGAGTTGAACTCAACAAGAAAATTGCTTGAAAGTTAGAGGAAATTGAAGAGAATTTGGAAGATTAAGCTACCACACTTGAGAATTCAAGACTTAAGGTAGGCATTCACCCTCTTAACTATGAAATTGAATTACTAGTGCTAGAATTCAAGTGAACTAGATGAATTCATATATGGTTTGAGCTAGGATTTGAGGGAACTAAATCAATCCATGCTTGCATGCACAAATTTCCATGTTTTGAGTTTAATTTTCAGAGAATTCCCCCATGCATGTTTTGAATTCACTTTAATTTTGGGAAAACAATGAGTTTCATGTTATTTGGTAGCATTTGATCAAGTTTTTAGGAGCCTTAGTTCAAAGGATTGCATGCATGTTATGTTCATGAATTATTCTTGAGTTTCAAGTGGGATTTTACACAATCAACATGCTTTTGGGCCATGATTTCTTGATATGATCCTTTAAACATGTTGTTTTATGAGCTTTCTTGCATTTTCTCAAGTTTTGGCCGAGAAAAATGAGGTTTGATGCTTTAAAGGTTGAGTTTGAGCTTGAAGATTAAAGCTGAAAATTCCAGAAATTTGATCCACACTTGAGCGGGGGAGTTCACGCTCAAGCATACACTCTGAGTACATGCACTTTCGCTCAAGCGACATGAGTCACATTCGAGCATGAAATGCATATACCCAAAAGTTCTTGTGTTTTACAGTCCACTCGAGCAAAGAAATTCACGCTCGAGCGAAGGTCTGAGTCATACGCTCGAGCGGGGGTCGAGCGTCCGTCGAGCATGAAATTCATGCATCCAGCACTTTTGTCGAGTTTTGCAGTCCGCTCGAGCGGGAAAAGACACGCTCAAGCGAGCCTTCACATCTTGCATGTCCGCTCGAACGGGGAAAGCCACGCTTAAGCGTGGACCCTATTTTCAGCAAAATTTGAGAAATGTTTCCAAGTGCATTTTTTCTAGCTAATTATTACAAATTAGAATGAAACCAACTAATTAGTTACAACACGGAATTAATTAACTAAGCTATTACAAGTTCAAAGGAATTAACTAATTAACTAAGAGCTATGTAAGCTAATTAAAATGGAGCGGGGTTAGGGAACTACACGTGGCAATGTGAACATCCTCCCAGAAACGCCTCAGTTTTGCTATCGGAATTGTTCTGTTTGTAGAAAATACTTTTGTTTTTGCCTAAGTTTCTGCTCGTTCTGTAAGAAAAAGACACTGTTTGGCTGAAAAGAGGTAGCCGGCCGGCCACTATTTTTGGTACTACCTTGCTGTAGTAGAAAAGAAACAGAGTAGAAATAGAGTGTTTTTAGGAGATGTTTATCCTCTCTTCCTTTCCCTATCATGAAATTGATCAAAGGAGGGGCAAAATCAATTCACAAATCATCAATGGTCGTAAGGTATTGCATGATGATCCATGACTCGATTGGACAAAGGCCCAATAAGTTTCATTCTAGGCATTCCTAGGCCATGTTTAAGACTCCATAATGAGGATTAAAGGCTAGAAACACACTAAGCACAAACAAAATAAGTTATGTACAATTCGAACGTGTGTTTCAGGTGTGTATCTGTTATGTGTCATGTAGGTCACGTGCCGTAAACCATTCGATTAGCCTGCTCTGTCTGTTTGCACCTCAAGCCAACTGTGAGTAATAACATAGTAAAGCTATGTTCAACTTTATTTATTTTCTATATGATGAAATGAGATTTGTTTTCTAAAATGCTATGTTCTGTACAATGAATGGTTGTCCAATTTCTGACATGTATTCGTGGCATCCTTAGCATCATGTGATATCTGTTTGTTGTTACCCGGTATCGGAGGTCCCATTATGGGACTTATTATGTCTGTCATCTGTTACCCGTACCGGAGGCTCCATCATGGAGCTCAGCATGTTTATTCTCTGTTACCCAGATCTAGAGGTTCCTTTATGGAATTGGTTATTTATAACCCCCACATGTTCTGTATTTGCTCTGTATCTATTCTGTTAGCGCTAATGGATGTACCACGTATGCTTAAGCATGAC
Source organism: Camellia lanceoleosa (assembly GCA_025200525.1). NCBI lineage: Eukaryota > Viridiplantae > Streptophyta > Magnoliopsida > Ericales > Theaceae > Camellia > Camellia lanceoleosa. The sequence continues at coordinate 82,187 of JANUSC010000286.1, read as the reverse complement.
TTATGATTTCTGTATATGATCTGGACAAGAATATGAATTTGGTACGAAACTAAATTATGATCTCTGAATCTGTACGGACTTATTCATTAAAACCCTTTACTCCGTTATTATTCACTGGGCTTCCGTTCATTGTTTATATTATGTATGTAGGTGAGCCGACACGTGATCAGGGCCAGAGTTAACGGCCTTCGTTTCATTTTTGTCAGCCAACCCTTACGCCTCTCGAGGAGGTTCCGGATGAAGTCTAGTCTTATGGCTGTTTTTGTAATCATAGTAGATTGTGTTGGTTGTTAAAGTTGTGGGTGAGATTTTGTTATGTACGTCTAAGTGTGTTATGTAAATACTATACATGTTGGCTACACCCTTAAGTTTATAAAGTTTCAAGCTATTCTGTCCTATGTATGTTATCACAGCTCATCGGACCTTGTCTATTTTGTATATTTGCTTCCGCAGCCCCTATCTATATGTTAATTTGTCAAGAGGCTTTTGGTAATCCAAGGATTACTGGCCTTTACGATGCTAAACCCATAGGGGCGGATTTGGGTTGTGGCAGAGTGGTATCAGAACACGTGTTCTACCGCACACACAGGTCCATATAAGCTTAGGATGTCCTAGTAAGAATTAGGGGCATTCCATCTGCATGTGTGAGTGTATGGTAATCTAAATGGATATGAAAACTGAATGTAAATTTGAGCAAATGAATTGAAAGAAACGAAGAAGATTATTCCTATGTTTATTATCATTTGATGTCTCTATAGCAACATGGAGAATGCAAGGGGAAATGATGTAAGTGAATCTTCAGAGGCTCGCATGAGTCAAATGGAACAAATGCTTTCGGCATTGACTGAAGCTATGACACAACAGCAAAGGCAACAACCTTTGCCCCCTCCACCTCCACCGGCACAAGCCGAAGTAGATAATAATGACATCATCAACTTGACTCAGAAATTCATAAAGATGAAACTACCAACGTTCTTTGGTAGAATTGAACCATTGAAAGCAGAGACATGGTTGCTAGAGATGGAAAAACTATTTGAGGTATTTCACCAACACTGGCCGGCTACCAACATTGGCCGGTCGGCCTCCAGTGCAAAGAGTCTCCAGATTGCTGTCACCTGTCTTCCGCTCAGTGCCTTATCTTCTACAAAAGTTGGGACTTTGTAGTTTCTTTATTCTAACTCTGTTTTTGCCACAAATGGAGCCATTCTTCACTGAAAAACTCTCAAATTGGATTACAATTTTGGATGGCTCAGAAAAAGTGAATTTTTGAGGTTTTGGGATAAATGCACTATTCCCGCTAAGTCGTACCCCGCTGTGTTTTCCGTTCCTACATGCCGCTGCTAGGTGTTGGAACCCAGTTACACATGTTTTCAAATTCGGGGGGCAAGAACTATGCCCAACAATTGAAGAATTCCAAGTTCTGATGGAGTCCCAGCGTGACGAGAAAATCTTGCCCCAGTTCCGTTTTGGTCACTTCAAGCTTTGGGAAGGATGTGTCGGCTCACTTTACATGAAGCTCGATCCTTGGTCCGCAACGGGGAGCTAGATAGTCCCAGTCTTATTCATCGATTTTCTGAAATCGACGACCGCATTTGGCAGAGTTTTCGGCAGCATGCCCTTTGTTTGTGCATGTTGGCTCATTTCCTGCTTGCCCCTGGTTTCGGATGGTCTAGCATTCGCTTAATCGAAGTGGCCCAAGGCTTGAAAGATGGCAAGAGCTGCATTAGTTTAGTATTGGCCGAGACTTTGATGGGCTTGGACGCCTTACATCAGCGAGAGACAAACAAATTTGCAGGAAGTCCACTTCTCTTGTAGGTAACGTTTCCCACCCTTATCATATGTGTTTCTCACATCAGTCGGCACTCATGCTCTGTTTTTCTCTCAAAACCCTTTCTCACTTTTTCCCTCCACATACACCTCTCTATTCTTTAATCTCTCTTATTTTTCATCCCTCCCCAAATATGGCTCATGGACAGGTTGAAGGTAGTGGACTCTTGCCCTGTATACTCAGTACAAGGCTATTTCTTTCACTAATAGCTAGTTAATTTCCCGAAAGAGGGATGGTGGTGCCATTGGATGTGCAACAAGTCTGCTGTCGACATTGCTTGGCGTTGCCCCTGGTTTGATCTGCCCGAGGTGAGCTACAGCATGGCTCAGCAACCCAGTATTCAACTAATTAGCCTGACACACTGTGTCTTCTACTTTCCATTTCGATTCAGGCATCAGTTCGGACACGACCAGACTTGCCTAGAAGAGAGGGTAGAGTACCCGACTTCATTTCCAATCCGAGGTTCACAACTAGCTCGATATCCTACTACCTGGAGGACAAGAGAACTTCTGGCTCCTGCTCCCAATTTCAATTGCGCCCTTTCTGGCGAGTGCCTGGCTTGGCTTGAAGACGAGGCGTAAACCGGGCCTGCTTTAGCATCTGAAGCTTCCACAAGCTTAAGGAGGGGATGTGGGAACACCTGACTCATCTACGCCCCAAGTTTATTGCTTTGGTCTATACTTTCAAGTTTTCCTTTGAATGTAATAAAAAACAACTCTGATTTGTATCCAGAATTAGAGAACTTTGTGTTGAAATCAATGAAATTAGAGTTGTGGGTACTGAAAATTCTCCTTTTGGTCCAAAAATGGTCTAAGTTGTAAAAAGATTAATTTGAGCAAAATCAACTTTTATTAAAACTTTTCAAAACCATTTTCGATAAGGATCACAACTTGACACACATGGAATTTATGCTCGAGATGTATAGCCCCGAATCCAATAATTGGGAAATTGGCCCTCGTCTGAATAGCACTACACCGTACTATAACTAGCTCTCATAGTGAAGATCACAACCGAACTCTTGGATACAGAAAAAACAGAGATGACCTGAATAATCTCATGGACACAGTTGATTTGGAAGTGTTTATGGCTGGATTTCAGAATGAAGTTGCTTACGTATCCTGAAGATAAGAATAAAGCCTTACGTAGTTTGGTTCGGGTTCACTCGGGTATCAGCACTCTCCTTTTGCGCTCTAACTTTTTCCAAGGCTGCCTTTTCTGGGTTTTTGACCTAGCAAGCTCAGTTTTTCTTATTTCAAATTTTTTGTGCTCTAACTTTTGTCTAGGTTGCCCTTCCGCGTTTTCGGCCTAGCAAGTCTCTCAAGGATAATATTTCTTCAACTTGTCTATGTTAATTAGTTGGGAGAATTCTAGGCCATCTAAGTCCATAAGAATGACAGCTCCACCCGACCAAATAGATTTGATGATGTAAGGACCAATCCAATTGGGTCTGAACTTGCCCCTAGGGTCATGGATGGGAGCTCGGTTGTTTTTGAGCACCAAGTCCCCTTCTTTAAGATTCGTGGACTTAACTTTTTTTGTTGAAAGCCCTAGCAATTCTGCATTGATATCCTTGGACATGGCATGTTGCTTAAACCTTCTCGTCGAACAAAGATTAGTTCGTCGACCGCTTTTGTCGCTAATCTGCTTCTGTTATCTGGCACTTAGCTATAACCTGCAGTGACAGAACCTCAACTTCAATCGGCAGAACAGCTTCCATCCCATAAACCAAAGAATATGGAGTTGCTCCAGTAGATGTCCGAATTGATGTTCTGTAGCCCCAGAGAGCAAATGGTAGTTTGTCCAGCCAATCCTTGTAAGTTTCCACCATTTTCTGTAGAATGTGCTTGATGTTCTTGTTGGCGGCCTCAATAGCTCTGCTGGTTTGCGGCCGATATGTAGATGACTTATGAAAAGTCACATTGTATTTCTCTAACAAGTCAATCACTTCTTTCTTGAAGTGGGAGCTGTTGTCTGAAATGATCTCATTCGGGACCCCATAACGACAAATAATGTTATTCCTGATGAACTTAGCTACATGCGATGCTTTCAGCACTACATAGGATTAGGCCTCAACCCACTTTGTAAAGTAGTCTATTGTCACTAGTATATACTCATGTCCATTCAAGCCTTTCGGCGTAACTGCCCCAATAACATCAATTCCCAGACTGAAAAAGGCCATGGTGAAGTCATGTTGTACAACTTCGACGGTGGAATATTTATGTGATTTGCATGGATTTGGCATTTATGGCACCGCCGAACAAAACCAATACAATGTTCCTTCATGGTTGACCAGTAACAACACTGCCTGAGAATCTTCCGAGCTAACATTACTCCGCTTATGTGCGATCTACACTCCCCTTCATGAATGGCCTTCATTAGGTGCTTCGATTCTTCTGCATCAACACACAGCTTGTGCATTCCTAGATAGCCTTGTTTGTATAACTTACCCCCGCAGATGATAAACTGAACGGCCATTTAGCGTCTTGCCCTTTTATCTTTGGCATTTGTGTAGACACCCCATTTTTGACCGACCTTAAGACTCAGACGTCATCGTTTCTGCACGCGATGATTGCATATGTTTGTGCTCGTTATGAGTTTCTGGGGGTTTCGGCAAAGCGCCTTGTGTCGGGACCTCTTAACTCCTTTCTTTTTGGCTTGGTTTTTGGACCGGACCTTGGTGCCTTTGCCTGGAGGGAGAGAGAGGCATGTAGGCTACTTTTCCCTTTAGTAGGCCACTTGTAGTGGCCCGTAGGCTAGTTTCCGGAGCTTTCGGCTGAGTACCTTATCTTGTGGCCTCTTAGCTCTCTTCTTTTTGGTTTGTTTTTGGACCATACCTTGTTACCCCTTGCCTAGAGGAAGGGGAGGGCTTGTCGGCCACTTTTGGTGGTTGTAGGCCACTTTCTCCTCCTGTAGGCCACTTGAAGTGGCCTGTAGGCTAATGGAAATGGTCGACGACCATTTTTTTGTTTTTGCAAATATTTTTGGTGCCAACTGTTCCAGCTGTTGGTCACTGAATGCATCTTCCCTACACGTGTAAGGAGGGATTCAAGCAAGCTCTAAGCTTGTCAAGCAAGCTCTAAGCTTGTCAAGCAAGTTTCTCCTTGCTTTGCTTATATAAGGGGAGCTCTCTCTCCCTTTCAGGGGTTCAGAATTTTTGGAGAACAAAAATTTACTCTCTCTAGATTTCTCTCTCTCTCTCTCTCTATATATATATATTGTGTTTAGAATTGTATTTTCTTTGCATTTTTGTACACAACCCTCTTAGCCAAACACCCTACCTTGGAGCTGAGGTTTCTTGAGGTTTGTTTGGAGCTTAAAAAAGCTGGTTTTGGCTCAAAAGTGGTGTTGTTGTTGCTGTGCTTCAAAGGTAATGCCTTGATCCCTCTTAAAGCTTTATTTTGATCATTAGTTTGGCCCTCTTTGCATGCTATTTTAGGCCTAGATTTCAACTACAAAAACTTTTGTTTTTAAGTGTTAAAAATGGTTGTCTAAGGCCTTGTTTGAGTTAGGGGTGGTCTCCCCTCTTTTGGGGCTTATTTTGCTTTGCTTTGTGCTATCTCTTAAAGCCTTTGAGATCACCTTTATTTGGCCTTTTCACCATTGAATTCCAAAGGAATTTCAGTGGTGGAAAGTGTGTTTTGGGACTCAAAATAGGTGGGGGTGGTCCCCCACCCTTTGTACCTTGTTTGCATGTGTTGTTGGCTTATCAAGTTAGCATGTTTTTCTACCCTTTTGGGGCTCAATATCAGCATGTTTTGGCCTTATTTTAGCATGATATAGCTCTGTTTTTGGCTGGTTTGGCCTCTTGTTGTTTGCATCTTACACTTATAGTGTAATCTTGCCTATTAGCTTAACATGCTTGATGCTTTAGCCCACCTTTCTAGCATGTGTTAGCTTGGTTCCAATACATTTTTGTCAATGATTTAACATGCTTTAGGTCTGATTTGGGTGGTCTTGATCACATATGCTTTGCTTTGTATAGCCATAGTGTAAAGCCCCTCCACTAGCTTTGTGCTTTGAGTTCACTAGCATGCTTTGCTTGGGCCATTTGCATGATATATCATCATTTGATATATGATTTTAGGGCATAAACTTCTGTCATACTCTCATGTTTTTCACTCTTTCATTGTGTTTAAGAGTTGTGCCTTTATGCCTTGTTTGTAAGCCAATGCATGAGCATATCTTTCTTGCTATCTATGCTGCGAGTCTAGCTTGTTTTTGCAACTGTTTTGACCTGCCTTAGGTCTGTTTTGAATGGTTAAGGTCATTTGAGCATTGCTCAGTATGGTTGTAGTGTAAAGGGCCTTGACTAGCCTTGAGTTTTGGGGCCTTTAAGATGTTGTATATGTGTTGTTTGTATGATATGGCATCATTTGGTATGGTATTTCAGAGCATATACTTCCATCATACGCTCATATATATCGTTCTTTAATTGTGTTTGAGAGTTGAGCCTTATGCCTCGTTTATGAGCCAATGCATGAACATCATCTTCTTGCTTTTCATGCTATCTTCTTGGTTCATTTTAGCCACTGTTTTGGCCTGTTATAGCTCTATTTTGGGCTGGTTTGGTTGTTTGTGCATAGTATTGCATGCCTCTAGTGTTGTGTCCTTCGCTGGTCTCGGTGTTCTTGGCTCTTAGCATGCATTGCATGAGTTGTTAGTATGTTTTAGCATCATTTGTCGTGCCATTTCAATGCTGAAATGTATACCATTGCATGCCATCTTTCATTTGTTGTATCACTTTGAAAGAGGTCTTAAGCCCTTTGTTGATTTGGGCACGAAATTGAGGTGTTCAAGCCCAATGGCATGATGCTTCTTTCATGCTCAAGAAACTTGTGGCTTGGTCCGTCTTTCAAATTAGAGGACTTTTCACTTTTGGACTTAACCGGTTAAAGGGCTTAAAAGAGTAAACAAAATGAATCAAAGTAAAACAAGCCAAGATAACATATTTGTGTTGCATTGCATGTGTTTGGATCGGACGTTAATCCAAACACAAGAAATGAGAGACATTTCATACTTGAAGTAATGAAACGTGCCTCATTTCTTAGTCGTCGTCCCCCTTGATTGTGCATGATAGGGTGGAGGCCTCTTAAGTCTTGTGTGTTATTTGTGCATTCATTGACTTGTGCAAACTTGGCTTCTCAGCCATCGTGCGTTGCGATGCTCGGTTGGTGGCCCGAGAGTCGAGTACCATACTCCTTTGAGCTTGAGAAATCATAAGAAGGATGGTTGTACACACATACCTTGCAAATGCCTTGTTTTGCCATTGCTGTACTTTGTTTGCAGCAAAATTGGAGTGTGCAGGAGCAAGTGGCCAACCGGCCAGAGGAAGTAGCCGACCGGCTAGAGGAAGTGGCCGATCGGCCACTTTAGGTGGCCTACAGCTTCCCCTGGTAGCCGACAGTCCACCAGCTTGAAGGTGGTTTAAAGTGGTTTTGGTTCTGGAGCAGAAACAGCCTGGAAATTGGTTCAGTGTTCGGAAATCAAGGTGAATGCAAATAGAGGTGACCGGTGGCAAGGCGATGGATTTTCGGGAGGAAGCTGACCGAGCATGCATGCATCCCTCGCTCTCAAGGCTTTTTTTTTAACTGCTTTACTTAGCTAGTTAATTCATTGGTTCTGTACTTAATTAGTTAATGTACTTAGCTAATCGATTTGTGTTGTATTAACTAATTAGTTAACTAGAATAGTTAATTAGTTTTGTTTTGTAATAAGTAGCTTAGCTTAGCCTAGCTAGTTAGCTTATTATTCAAACCCTCCATCGAGAGGGCAAATGTTGTAATAAGGGTGCGTGTGTGTGTGCATGTCTTCCAACCCCCATTTCTTTCTCCCTTTTACTTATCAGCTTTTGATGGTTAGTTTAGGGCATATTTCGATTAGCATACCTCATGCTTGCATATGTGCATCATTCATTTGTCTTGCATGCCCCGAGCTCGGCGCATCATTCAAACTGCATAATCTTTCAATACCTACTTGAATACGTATATCAAAATTGTTGCATCCATATGCCATCTTAGATAGTCGAGCCTATTTGCATGTGTCGCATTAGGCATTGTTGACATAGTTAGGAGCATGCATTGTTTTTTAACTAGCTTTTGTTTTGGCTCGGAGTACACTGTAAGTGTTTACGCTTTAGCATCCTTGCATGAGTGTGAGTATTGCCATGACAGCATGCTTGCCATGAGGCTATTTGCTTAAGTGCTTAAGTGCTTAACTGCTTAAATGCCTGTGGATGAAGGCTTGATTGCTTGAATTGGGACAATTCATCAAAATGTGAGTTTTAAGCCCACTTGAAGTGGCAAATCATCATGTTTTAAGCCCATCTTGTTTGGTGGCAAATCCGCATTTTAGCCTACTTGCGAGTAGCATCTTCTAACCATTTTCGAAAAAAACAAACAGGAGATGTTTTGTTCCAAATCGAGCGATTTAGTCTATACTTGTATGTTGCGCGCATCACATAGTAATTTTAGATTAATAAACCGAAATAAGAACACATGTTTTTAAAACAACATATCATGTTTAGTAGAGGCCGATCTTTTGATCGGGCGAGCGGGGGTGCTCATTTCAGGACCTTCTCCTCTCGTACCCAAGTTCCCGAGCCGAAGCAACTTTGGTGATGACGGACACGTAGCCTTAGGCACGAGTCAGGGTTTCCTAAATTTTTCAAAATAAAATATTTAGATGGCGACTCTGAAATCTAGCAAAGCAGTCCATATTTGGCGTTTTTTTGATTAAAATTGATTTTTCAAAACGATTTGCCGGATTTGGACTCTTTGGTGATTTATCAGTCTTACATTGCACTTTGTGAGATTAGATTCAGAACCGTGACAGGAGTTCGAACTGTAGTAACTAAGAACCTAATTCGCACTCTTGCGCGCGGAGCGAGTTCGGGCGGTCTACAATTTGCCCTAGTGGATAAACCTCATTTTCCAAGAAGTTTCAGATATCATAATACCAGGGGTTCTGATCTTGTACTTTATCTATTGCGGCAATCAACTCGTAGGCCGGTACATACCTCTGTTCAATAATGATCGGACGCATCTGGACTCCCAAAGGGATGTCTATCATAGAGGATAGAGTTGATAAGGTGTCAGCGAACTTGTTGTTCTCTCTTAACAGATGCGTGAAGGTTAGCTTCTTAAACCTAGGAATTAGAAAGTCCAAGGTTTGGTGATAGATTTTCAGCATTTGTTCCTTAACCTTCTAGTCTCCTTTCGCTTGAGACACAACTAGGTTCGAGTCCCCAATGACGTCCAACCTTTTTGCCCCTAGTTCCAGGGCAGCTTCCAAGCCAGCGATACATGCCTCATATTCTGCTTCATTGTTAGATACCTTGAACCGGAGTTTGAAGGCTAAAGGTATATGGGAATTGTCAGGTGCTATTAGCAACACCCCTATCCCATAACCATACTGGTTAGATGCTCCGTCAAAGTACAGGGTCCAAATTTCTTTCTCAACCTACAGAATCGCTTCATCTGGAAATAGTTTCGTCCCCTTCCACTGGGTGATTTGCCAAGAACTCTGCTACCGCTCTCTCCTTGACGAACTTGCGAGTCACATATTTTAGATCAAATTTGGAGAGAAGAAGCAACCAACGGGCTAGCTTATCCATAAGTGCTGGTTTCTCGAAGAGATATTTGATGAGATCTAATCTCGAAACAAGAGTTACGGAGTGAGCTAACAGGTAGTGTCTCAACTTCCTGGTAGCCCATACCAAGGCCAAGCAAGCCTTCTCCAGCGGAGTGTAACGGGTCTTATATTCCAGCATCTTCTTGCTTAGGTAATAGATGGCTTTCTCCACTATATTCGCAGATTCCTGTGCAAGCATGCAACCCATAGTCATGTCGGTTACTAACAGATACAAAATCAACGGCTTCCCCGGTTCTGGCGGTGACAACATGGGCGGGTTCTGAAGATACTGCTTGATCTGCTGAAAAGAAAATTGGCATCGGTTATCCCATTGGAATTTCTTTCATTTCTTCAAGAGACCAAATAGTGGTTCACAAGTCAAGGTTAATTTTGCAATAAACCATCTTATGAATTGCACTTTACCCAGAAAGCCTCGCACCTCATTTTTAGTCCTTGGTGGTGTCATTTCTAGGATGGCCTTGATTTTGGAAGGATCAACCTCAATGCCCCTCTGTGTAATCAAGGAACCCAACATTTTCCTTACTGTGACACCAAAAGTGCATTTCTATGGATTCAGCCTCAACCGATATTCCCTGATCCATTGGAAAATTTTCTTCAAGGCGGTGTAGTGGCCCTCTCTTTTCTTGGACTTGACAATCATGTCATCTACGTACACCTCAACCTCTTTGTGGATCATATCATGCAAGATCGTGGTTGCAGCCCGTTGATAAGTAGCCACAGCATTTTTCAGACTGAATGGCATCACCCTGTAGCAGTAGGTTCCCCACGGCGTGGTGAAGGCAGTCTTCTCTCTATCCTTGGGTGCCATTAAGAACTAGTTGTACCCGGAAAACCCATCCATAAAGGAGAACAACGCATGGCCTGCAGTGAAGTCCACCAATCCATCGATGTGAAATAGAGGAAAGTTGTCATTCGGACTGGCTTTCTTCAAATCTCAACAATCTACACATACTCTAATTTTGTCATCTTTCTTTGGCATCGGAACAATGTTGGCCAACCAAGTTGGGTACTCAAATACTAGCAAAAACCCTGTGTCTATCTGCTTGGTGACCTTTTCCTTGATTTTCAAAGCCCAATCCGGGCATATCCTCCGAAGCTTCTATTTGACGGGTGGGGCCTTAGGATCAAGAGGGATCCGGTGTTGTACAATCTCAGGATAGATTATAGGCATGTCTTCGTAGGACCGCACAAAAACATCTTTGAAATCTTTTAATGAAGCGACTAAGCGCTCGCGTTCCTCCGAAGACAACGTGGACCCGATATGGACCAGATGCTAATTCTTGTCAGTACCCACATTAATTGGAGTGATTTTATCAACAAGGGGTTTTACAAACCTCTCATCCTTTCGATCAATCAAATGTTTCAAAACCAGAGGAATTCCTTCATCGTCGTTTTTATCAAAATTTTGAAAGTCATGATCAATGCAATACACAAGTGGCACAGAGAAGCACTCAGAAATAGCAATGGTATCATTCTCATTCAAAGCTTCTAGCTCATCCAATTCCTTGGTTACAACCGACTTAAAAGAAAAGGAAAAAGATGACCTGGACAAAACAAAGGCATCCGAGTTATCAACCCCAGGAATACTGGACTCCGATTCAGAAGAACTGGAATCTGATTCCAACTCCACAGACTATGTGGAATCAGATTTCGGCTCACTACTTGATTCAAAACTACTAGACAAAAAGCCCTTCTCTAGCTGCCAAACGAGAGAGGGTGCGATAAATGCATCCAGAATACCATTGGAAGGGTCCACACCTGATTGATCTCTGATCATGGAAACGGTGAAGTCACCCCCCGAGCTCTCCGGTTTGATTTAAGGATTCGAAATGAGACAAGCCAACGCTGCTCCCATCTCAAGTTCATTGTCGTTGGACTCATCCTTTGTACTCTGTTGTGCCTCAGCAGATAGGTCAGTCAATTCCTCTGTGGCTTCATCTTCTTGCAGCTGTAGGTTGAAGAAAATCTCAAAGCCGGGCAAACGCCGCTTCTCAGAGTTCAACTATGATAACCCTGTCCCGTATTATGCTAATTGGTCTCTAATATGAGTATGATTATGTGTTTGATGCGACTTTGTGTGCCATTTGTATGAACATATGTGGTTTTGAATTTCTATTTATTCACCGTAGGAATATCTGTTCAACTTACTATTATAAACTGAAAATTGAAGGCCTTATCGGCCACAGAAACCGAAATTGATTACGCCATTGAGATTAGCGTAATTTTTAGAGCCTACGGGGAAATTTAATTGAAAATTGATTCGGATCAAAATAATTAGATTCAGAACGATTAATTAAGTGCCATTAATTGGCTATAATCAAATTTGATTAGGAGGGGCTATATAAGGGCCATTATACACTTAATTCCTCTCTTTTTATTCAACATTGGCCGGAATTATGCTCTAGAGAGAGAGAGGAGCCGAATCTAGTGAGAGAGGGAGCTCAAGATAGAGATTCGGCTAAAGAACTTGGTGATCTTGAAGCTACACTTAAGAATTGATCATAATTTGGAAGATTAAAGCTTTTAGGTGAGTAATTGGTTATGAATTCATGAGTTTAATATTGTAATTTTGTGAATTCAAAGTTGTATGATGATAAAGAACATGAATTGAGTTGGTTTTGATGAATTGGAAGTCAATGTACACACGCATGTAAGAAATTGCCATGGATTTGTATGTTTGAGCTTGAAATACATGATCCATGTTGAATCTTTGATTGAAGTTCATGTTTTTAACCATCTCTTCATCATCTAACTTGAGAATGAGAGTTATATCTCACATGCATGTACAATTCATAAGAGTATGAGTTTTGAATGCATGAATTTGTTATGTTGGAAATAAGTTTGGTGTAAATTGGGACGTGCATGTGATTAATTTGTGAAATTGAGCTTCATAATGTAATAAATTTGGTGTTGGATCATGTTGATACATGTATATGTAAAGTTTGAGCCATAATATGCAAAATATGTTGAGTTGAATGCAAGTTTGAATCTCAAGAACAATTTTGGATTTTCCAGAATTTGGGATGTCCGCTCGAGCGGGGAAGGCGCCGCTCGAGCGGGAAATATGAGCTCCCAGAACTTTTTGCAGACATGGATGTCCGCTCGAGCGGGGAAGTTCACGTTCGAGCTCCCGCTATGTAGAGTGACCTTCAGCTCGAGCGTCCGAATTCACGCTCGAGCGTAAAAATGAGGCAACCAGTACTTTTGCAGACCTAATGGGTCCCCTCGAGCGGGACCCCTGTTTCTGAAATTTTGTAAATATGTTATGTGTTCCATTTTTTGTTCTCTTTCACTTCTAAGTACTCTTAGGCATGCATTAAGCATTGTAAATGAGTTAAAAAGATAAGAATGAAGCCTAAAGAGGAATATGTGAATTAAGAACAGATTGAATTGTTTGTGACCCATTGTGTTCATGGAATGTGTAAGGTCGACCTCTAGGGCAAATCATCCAACCGATCACTGTGAGTAATATCTTAATAAAGATATCTGAAGTATGTTATTTGTTCAATTGCTTACTTTTATGTAAGTCTTATAAGTTCGTTAATATGAATGAAAGAACGAATGGGCCAGATGCCAGTTTGACATGAATGAAAGAATGAATGGGCCAGAGGCTAGTCTGACATGAATAAAAGAACGAATGGGCCAGAGGCCAGTCTGACATGAATGGCCAGTGTGACATGAATAAAAGAATGAATGGGCCAGAGGCTAGTCTGACATGAATGAAAGTATGAATAGGTCGAAGGCCAGTTTGACATGAATGAAAGTATGAATGGGCCGAAGGCCAGTTTGACATGAATGAAGGTATGAATGGGCTGAAGGCCAGTTTGACATGAATGAAAGTATGAATGGGCCAAAGGCCAGTTTGACATGAATGAAAGAACGGATGGGCCAAAGGCCAGTCTGACATGAATGAAAGAATGAATGGGCCGACGGCTGTTTGACATGAATAGATTGGGCCTGAGGCCGTTCGATGTGTTTGGAATCGCAGTTACTTGACCTATGTCTATATATATTAGATAGAAATATAAATTGGGCCCAAGGCCGTTTGGTGCATATTGTTCTAAGTACCATTCGTGTAACTTCTTTATTTGATATTATTCACTGGGTTTTCGCTCATGCTCATTCATGTGTCTGTAGGTGAGCCAACGGAGGTCCAAACCCAGCCTCAGTGAAGTTTGTGAGAAACAGCCAAAGTTTTGAACAGTCAGCCATACGTCTCACGCACGAGACTTGTTTTTGCCTTTTGCTAGTTTGCTATATTTTGTCATATTGGCGAGAACTTTGGTTTACAGTTGTATATAATTTTGATTGGCTGACTTAGACTTGAATGATGCTGTATGTACAGAACTTTGTATTATTACATATCTTGATGTGAGTTATTAACACGTGTATGTATGGATTGTTATGACGTGCCATGTAAGCACAGCTCTATGGACAAAAGTTTGAAATTGCTTCCGCTTGGCCCCTTTACGCTGATGAGTTATGTTTTGTTTGGTTTGAGGCCGTAGGTAATCCCTTGATTATTGGCCGGTTATGTCCTTAACCCATAGGGGCGAGTTCGGGTCATTGATGGGTCGTTGAACACACCAAATTTAAATACTAAACTATACCAAATTCAATTAGAATAATGGCAAGTCCAGGTATCGATCCACAGGGACTATTGTGAAATCAAACTAATTTAATTGTCAAATTCCTAAATTAATTTTGACAAAAAGATTGGTTGTTTATAACCTAATTTAATAACGAATAAATTAAACTAAGGAATTGAATTATCAAGAATAATTGAAATTGGGTTTACTGAATTGGGAAAAAATCCTAGGGTAGAGAATTCACCACTAACCACATAATTAGGGTTTCTAATTGAAATCAATTATGCTATGGTTTGAACGGATTAATGTTTCGCAACTACAAGTTCGAAACATTTGACAAGAAGATCATCACATTCAATGTACGAGCACGAACTATCTCAAGTAATACGAATCGTTCACTCTAAACTAAGGTAGTGATACGACTCGTTCCTCGTAGCATGGTTCGTCTCATACCTTGAATGTGAAGGAATAGAAAACACATGTATGGATAACATTCAACAATCACAGAAAGTCAAATATTCGAAGGAATAATGAAAATTATATAAAAGAAACTTCTAAAACACCATACAAATGTTCAAACCTTTGCATAATTTAAAATAAAAAAGAAAACTAAATAATTACATAGCTAGGGTTTCGTCAAAACCCTAGAAAAGGAGACTAGCCACTCATGGAGGAGTGGGAGGAGGTAGATGGAGAAGGAACCACCATGGGAGACATCTTTGAAGCTTCTTGATCCTTTCTCTTTCCCAAACCTTAGCCTCTCTCTTTAGGTCAAAACAATTTCAGAACCGTAGAAAAGCCTTTTCCCTTTCGTTTTATACTTCTACTTACTTCCAAACAGGTTTAAAACATCGGTTTGACTTTTTCAAAAAAAAGTCAACTCTGTCCAAATTTTGTCTTTTTGCCCATTTTATGCTCCGACGATGTACAACCTGATTGACATTTAACACATATAAAGTATACAGTCTGACCAGTAAGTGAAGTTAAGAGATTCTAATTAACGGCCTCAATGATGTACAATTCGGCCTTAATCAGTCATGACAGAGTGGTATCAGAGTACGAGTTAATAACTCACACACTTGTCCAAATGAGCAATAAGTGTCTAGATAAGATGTAGGATGCATTCATGTGATAAGTATGAATTTGAAAGCATCAAGAATACGCTTAAATGTTTTAATATGAACAATTATGTGCTATAAGTTTGTGATTTGCTTGCATTGCAAATTATTTGAATATGTATGCTCTTTAGTATATGCATACCTGTGAATCTTTCATATAAAGTATAATGCAAGTCTAATAAGATGGTGAGAACAAGAGGTGATGAAATAGAGGAGTTCTCTACTGTCAGAATGGATAGGATGGAAAGATTGATTTAGGAAATGACAAAAACATTGAGGCAACGACAAGAGTGGCAACAATAGTGGCAGCAACCACATCCTCCACCTCCACCTCTGGCACCACCCGTGCCAGATAATCAGAATGATGACTGAATAATAGCCCTCACCAAAGAATTTAAGAAAATGAAACCACTACAGCTCCATGGGGGATTAGATTTGTTGAAAGCCGAAGCGTGGGTCCTCGGCATCGAAAAGCTATTTGAAGTGTTCCCTTGTTCGGAGACATAGAAAGTGCTTCTAAATACCTTTATGCTAGAAGACGAAGCAAGAAGATGGTGGATGTTAATGCGTGAGAATCATAAGGATGCTGACTGGACCAAATTTTTGGAAATTTTCTATGATAAATACTTCTCGCAATGTGTCCGGGACAGGAAAGTATCAGAGTTCATGGAACTAAAGCAAGACAGTATGACGGTGGCTGAGTATGAAGCCAAATTCACTGAATTGGCCAGGTTTGCACCACATGTGATTGATACTGATTATAAAAAAAACGAGGCATTTTGAAGGTGGGCTTCAAAGCGACATTTTAGAAATAGTGAATGTCTTGAAGCTGGAAACCTATATTGGGGTGTTAGACCGGGCCATAATATCAAAAGCTAACATAGCTAGATAGGCTAAGTCAACAACTGACTGGAAAGGCAACAAAAGGCAAGGCTTCTTCTCAAAGAAGAAATTTTCGAAAAAGCAAAACACGGGCTCCTCAAGTACTTCGAATTCTTCCCGAGATACATCTCCTATGTGCAATATTTGTAGTAAAAGGCATCGTGGGGCTTGTTACCGTGTGTTGGGAGCTTGTTTCAAATGTGGTATACAAGGGCATATGGCCAAAGATTGTAACCAGAACAATGGGAAGTTAGCTGCTAGCTCAATTGCATCAATCCTGAAGCCGGGAAATACTATGAGATCTACTACCACCGGGGATACCGTGAGGCAAGGGAGAGTTTTCGTGCTTGTTCTGGGCGATATACGGAATGCTAACGCAGTTGTCTCAGGTACTATTTCTATATGTAATCAAGATGCTTTTGTGTTACTTGACTCCGGATCAACGCACTCTTTCGTAAGATGTGCATTTGTATCTAGGCTGAGTAGACCTCTAGAATTATTGCCATATCTGCTATGTGTATCTGTTCCATCCGGGGAATCTGTATTGTGTGAATCTGTATATCGTTTTTGTGACTTGTGTGTTGGGAATGCCATTCTATATGTGGATTTGTTGCCCTTGAACTTTAGGCACTTTGATGTAATTCTGGGCATGGATTGGTTAACTAAATATTGTGCCACCATTGATTGTGTGACAAAACGGGTTGTGTTTAGACCACCAGAACAGGAAGAGACTGTGTTTGTGGGTAACGGGGTAGTACCTCCACCTTATTTAATATCTGCAATGAAGGCATGTAAACTGATCAAGAAAGGGTGCTAGGGTTATTTGTGTTATGTGTTGTCTGAACAATCTGTAAATGTTGAATTGAATAGTATCCCTATTGTTAGAGAATTTCCAAATGTGTTTCCAAATGAATAGTTGCAAGACCTACTTGACAAAGGGTTTATCTGGCCTAGCACTTTACCATGGGGTGCACCAGTGTTGTTTGTGAAGAAGAAAGATGGAACTTTGTGTTTGTGCATCGACTATCGAGAACTGAACAAGGTAACGATAAAGAATAAATATCCCCTACCTCGTATAAATGACCTATTTGATCAGTTGCAGGGATCACAAGTGTTTTCCAAAATTGATTTGAGATCTGGGTATCATCAGTTGAAAGTAAAGGCAAAAGATATTGAGAAAACCGCATTTAGAACGAGGTATGGTCATTTTGAATTTCTTGTTATGCCATTTGGGACTAATGCTCCGGTAGCGTTTATGGACTTAATGAACTGAATTTTGAAAACCTACCTTGACAAATTTGTTGTGGTTTTTATTGATGACATTTTGATATACTCTAAGAGTAGACTTAAACATGAACATCATTTGAGAACCGTCCTGCAAATACTTAGGGAAAAGAAATTGTTTGCTAAGCTAAAGAAATGTGAGTTTTGGTTGGATCAAGTTGTTTTCTTAGGGCATGTTATCAACAAAGAAGGGATTTCAGTGGACTCACAGAAAATAGAGGCAATTGTGAATTGGCCTACACCGACAAATGTAACGGAGGTCCGTAGTTTCATGGGCTTAGCCAGGTATTACAGGAGGTTTGTGACAGATTTTTCAAAAGTAGTTGTGCCTCTTACCTAACTAACATGCAAGGGGCAACCATTTGAATGGAATGATGAAAGAGAATCTGCCTTTCATAAGCTGAAAACGAGACTGACCACTGCACTAGTATTGACATTGCCCACAGGTATGGAAAATTTCGTAATTTTCAGTGATGCGTCTTATAAAGGCTTGGGTTGTGTATTAATGCAGAACGGAAAGGTTATTGCTTACGCTTCCCGACAGTTGAGACCACACGAGAAGAACTACCCAACACATGATTTAGAATTGGCCGTAGTTGTTTTTGCTTTGAAAATCTGGCGGCATTATTTGTATGGGGCAAAGTGTGAAGTCTACACGGATCACAAAAGTCTGAAATACTTCTTCACACATAAGGAGTTGAACATGCGACAGAGGAGATGGCTCGAACTGATAAAAGACTATGATCTTGAGATTTAGTATCACCCCAAGAAAGCCAATGCAGTTGCTGATGCCTTGAGCAGAAAATCAACGGGGAGCTTGGCTTGTTTGCTTACTGAACAAAAGGAAATCTTGCAAGATTTTGAGAAGTCTGAAATTGAAGTGGTATTGTGTGAACACGGCGAATTGATAGCCGCTATTTTAGCCGAACCGGCAATCATTGATGAAATTAAACAAAAACAAAAAGAGGATGAATTCCTCAAGGAAGTGATTGATGAATTTGAGACAAGCCCAAAAGCAGAGTTTAGCATTGAAGGCGAAGTGTTGAGATTTCGAAACCGAATGTGTATTCCAGATATTCCAGAACTAAAGAAAAGGGTTTTAGATGAAGCCCATAAATCAGTGTTTGCTATGCATCCGGGTAACAATAAAATGTATCGGGATCTGAAACAAAGATATTGGTGGCCTAAAATGAAGAAAGAGATTGCAGAATATGTGTCCAAATGTCTTCAATGTCAGCAAGTAAAAGCTGAACATCAGAAACCGGGCGATCTACTTCAACCCCTCCCTATTCCTGAATGGAAGTGGGAACATGTTACTATGGATTTCGTTGTCGGTCTACCTTGGACTCCTCGAGGTATGGATTCTATTTGGGTTGTAGTTGATAGACTGACTAAGTCAGCACATTTTCTACCAGTTAGAACTACATTTAATGCTTATAGACTGGCTACAATATATATTGATGAGATTGTCCGTTTACACGGAGTTTCGGTATCTATTGTGTTGGATAGAGATCCGAAATTTGTATCTAGATTGTAGAAGAGTTTGCAGGAAGCTATGGGAACAGAACTGAGATTTAGTACTGCATTCCATCTGTAGACAAATGGGCAATCAGAACGGACGATACAGATGTTAGAAGTTATACTAAGGCTGTGTGCCTTGGACTTTTAGGAGAGTTGGGAAGACTATTTGCCACTTGCAAAATTTGCATACAATAACAGCTTCCACTCCAGCATCGGTATGGCACCATACGAGGCTTTGTATAGTAGAAGGTGTAGATCACCAATTTGTTAGACAGAAGTCGGGAATAGAGCTTTACTTGGGCCTGAAATTGTGTAAGACACTTCTGAGAAAATCAAAACCATTCAACAAAGGCTCAAAACAGCTCAGGACAGGCAAAAGAATTATGCAGATGTCCGAAGAAGACCTCTTGAGTATGAGGTTGGTGACCATGTGTTCATCCATGTGACTCCAATGAAAGGCCAAGTCAGGTTTAGAAAGAAGGGCAAGTTGTCGCCCCGTTACATTGGACCGTTTCAAATTCTGGAAAGGCTTGGTCTAGTTGCTTATAAAGTTGCTTTGCCACCGGGATTCGAGCAAATCTATAATGTGTTTCATGTGTCGATGTTGAGAGTTATCTTCGAGACCCGTTTCTTGTGATTGATTATCACCGGGTAGCTTTTGATGAAAATATGGAGTACGCCGAGTGGCTGGAACGAATCATTGACCGGCAAGTGAAACAATTGAGAAGCAAGTCCATCCCAATGGTAAAAATGGAATGGAAAGAAAACTATGGGACGGATGCTGCATGGGAAAAAGAGGATGAAATGCGACTACGCTATCCTCATTTGTTTCTCGACGAAGGTAAAATAAGTTTGGAGGACCAAACTTCTTAAAGGGGGGAAGACTGTGATAACCCCGTTCCATATTATGCTAATTGGTCTTTATTATGAGTATGATTATGTGTTTGATGCGACTTTGTGTGCCATTTGTATGAATATATGTGGTTTTGAATTTCTATCTGTTCACCATAGGAATATCTGTTCAATTTACTATTATAAACTGAAATTTGAAGGCCTTATCGGCCACAGAAACAGAAATTGACTACGCCATTGGGATTAGTGTAATTTTTAGAGCCTACGGTGAAATTTAATTAAAAATTGATTTGAATCAAAATAATTAGATTCAGAACGATTAATTAAGTGCCATTAATTGGCTATAATCAAATTTGATTAGGAGGGGCTATATAAGAGCCATTATACACTCAATTCCTCTCTTTTTATTCAACATTGGCCGGAATTATGCTCTAGAGAGAGAGAGGAGCCGAATCTAAAGAGAGAGGGAGCTCAAGATAGAGATTTGGCTAAGGAACTTGGTGATCTTGAAGCTACACTTAAGAATTGATCATAATTTGGAAGATTAAAGCTTTTAGGTGAGTAATTGGTTATGAATTTATGAGTTTAATATTGTAATTTTGTGAATTCAAAGTTGTATGATGATAAAGAACATGAATTGAGTTGGTTTTGATGAATTGGAAGTCAATGTACACATGCATGTAGGAAATTACCATGGATTTGTACGTTTGAGCTTGAAATACATGATCCATGTTGAATCTTTGATTGAAGTTCATGTTTTTAACCATCTCTTCATCATCTAAGTTGAGAATGAGAGTTATATCTCACATGCATGTACAATTCATAAGAGTATGAGTTTTGAATGCATGAACTTGTTATATTGGAAATAAGTTTGGTGTAAATTGGGACATGCATGTGATTAATTTGTGAAATTGAGCTTCATAATGTAATAAATTTGGTGTTGGATCATGTTGATACATGTATATGTAAAGTTTGAGCCATAATATGCAAGATATGTTGAGTTGAATGCAAGTTTGAAGCTCAAGAACAATTTTGGATTTTCTAGAATTTGGGATGTCCGCTCGAGTGGGGAAGGCGCCGCTCGAGCGGGAAATACGAGCTCCCAGAACTTTTTGCAGACATGGATGTCTGCTCGAGCGAAGAAGTTCACACTCGATCTCCCGCTATGTAGAGTGACCTTCAGCTCGAGCATCCGAATTCACGCTCGAGTGTAAAAATGAGGCAACCAGTACTTTTGCAGACCTAATGGGTCTACTCGAGCGGGAAAGTCCACGCTCGAGCGGGACCCCTGTTTCTGAAATTTTGTAAATATATTCTATGTTCCAGTTTCCGTTCTCTTTCATTTCTAAGTACTCTTAGGCATGCATTAAGCATTGTAAATGAGTTAAAAGGATAAGAATGAAGCCTAAAGAGGAATATGTGAATTAAGAATGGATTGAATTGTTTGTGACCCATTGTGTTCATGGAATGTGTAGGGTCGAGCTCTAAGGCAAATCATCCAACCGATCACTGTGAGTAATATCTTAATAAAGATATCTGAAGTATGTTATTTGTTCACTTGCTTACTTCTATGTAAGTCTTATAAGTTCGTTAATATGAATGAAAGAACGAATGGGCCAGAGGCCAGTCTGACATGAATGAAAGAATAAATGGGCCAAAGGCCAGTCTGACATGAATAAAAGAACGAATGGGCCAGAGGCCAGTCTGATATGAATAAAAGAACGAAAAGGGCCAGAGGCCAGTCTGACATGAATAAAAGAATGAATGGGCCAGAGGCCAGTTTGACATGAATGAAAGTATGAATGGGCCGATGGCCAGTTTGACATGAATGAAATTATGAATGGGCCAAAGGCCAGTTTGATATGAATGAAAGAATGGATGGGCCAAAGGCCAATCTAACATGAATGAAAGAATGAATGGGCCAAAGGCCGTTTGACATGAATGGATTGGGCCCGAGGCCGTTCGATGTGTTTGGAACCGCATTTACTTGACCTATGTCTATATATATATTAAATAGAAATATGAATTGGGCCCAAGGCCGTTTGGTGCATATTGTTCTAAATACCGTTCGTGTAACTTCTTTATTTGATATTATTCACTGGGTTTTCGCTCACGCTCATTCATGTGTCTGTAGGTGAGCCAATGGAGGTCCAAACCCAGCCTCAGTGAAGTTTGTGAGAAACAGCCAAGGTTTTGAAGAGTCAACCATACGTCTCACGCACGAGACTTGTTTTCGCCTTTTGCTAGTTTGCTATATTTTGTCTTGTTGGCGAGAACTTTGGTTTACAGTTGTATATAGTTTTGATTGGCTGACTTAGACTTGAATGATCCTGTATGTACAAAACTTTGTGTTATTACATATCTTGATGTGAGTTATTAACACGTGTATGTATGGATTGTTATGACGTGCCATGTAAGCACAGCTCTATGGACAAAAGTTTGAAATTGCTTCCGTTTGGCCCCTTTATTTGATAAGTTATGTTTTGTTTGGTTTGAGGCCGTAGGTAATCCCTTGATTACTAGTCGGTTATGTCCTTAACCCATAGGGGCTGTAATAATCCCAACCCGTAATTAGCTACTAATTAGTAATTAAGGATGTTAATTAAGTGAATAAAATAAATTACGGGATTATTATGTAAATTGCATGAGGTTTGGCTTTCTATTTGTCACTTGTAGAAATATCTGTTTAGAATTCTGCTTTGATATGAAAATTGAAAGCCTTATCGGCATTCGAAACCGAAATTGACTACACCAATGTGTTATTTGGAATTTTTAGAATCATTTGGCAAATTTTATTAAAAATTGATTTAGTCTGATTCGTTAAGTTGCGTTTGGCTAGCTTAATAATCCAATTAATGCATTTTTGACATCATAGCTTTATATATGGGCCTTAAACTCCTTTTGGGCTCATTTCTTTTACCCCTTAGTGCAAAAATCTGAGAATACATTCTAGAGTGACAGTGAGACTCCATTTTAGAGAGAGAGTGTGTGGATTTAAGGAAGAAGTGAAGAATTTTGCTAGAGTAGCTCAAGTTTGGCAAGGATCTTGTGTAATTGAGGGCTTTTGGTGAGCATCTAACCCATAATTCATGAAGAAGTTGTGTTATAAAGATGCATTCATGGAGTTGTTAGGATCATTTGCATGTAATTTACATATGGTTGTGAAGAGGATGAAGGATTTGACTATACTTCCACTTGCATGTGTATATATATGTAGAGGCTGTCATTTGAGTTTGATTTTGAGCATCTAACTTATTTTGGGTGTTATTTGGTGCGTGCATGTTAGAATCACCATGTTTATTCATTGAAATTCATGTTTTGAATTACATGCATGGAGTTTATAAGCTCAAATTTACTAATTTCATGAGTTTTGGAGAAAAGAATTGTGTGTTCTACACGCATGAAAGTTTTGGTTCTAATTTTGGTAAATTCATGGGTTTTGACTAAAAAGAATTGATGAAAATCATATATTCATATTTATGAATAAGTTTTGCAAGTTTATGAACAAGCCATGCACGAATTTGCTATTGAAATTGCTTTTGGAGCTCAAAACCCTGTTCTGGAAAACCCAGATTTTTGAAGGCCGCTCGAGCGAGGGATTTGCCACTCGAGCGAACATTTCGTCCATCCAGTACTTTTGCCGAATTTTACAGTCCGCTCGAGCGGGGAAGTTCACACTCGAGTGGAGCTCTATTATTTGCATTCCCGCTCGAGCGGGGAAAGCCGCGCTCGAGCGTAGACCTCATTTTCAGAAATTTTGCTTCTAAGGCGTGTTTTGGCATCCTCATTGCATCTTAGGCATTCCTAAGCCTTAATTAAGCCATAGTAATGAGGTTATGGATTAGAAACACACTAAGAAAAGAATGTACTAAGTTTCGAGGCTTCAAGGATGTGTGTGTTAAGTAATGTGTTAAGAATGATCATGAATCAACGTAATGAAAGCTAAGCCGTATTGGCCACATGAATGTGTAATGATAAGATATGTTTGTGTTATGTGCCTTTGTGTTTGTAGGTCAACGTCCGAGAGTTGATTGACCGCTTACTGGAACCACTATGAGTAACGTTATCGTAAAGATACGTTTATATGAATTATGTTCCAAATGAAATGTGATAAGCTATGATTTCTGAAATGATATATGTTTTCGTGAACGAATATTCCATATTTGAAATCTATTATGGCATCCATGGATAGTCCCAAGTCATGGGGGACGGCATGAAAATGCGGGTCCATGACATACAAGTAATTACGAGATCTCGTTAGCCACTTTATTGTGGTGATATGTGTTTAATCGGTATCCAAAATCAATTACTCTAGTCGGAAGACGTTCTGTGATGTGTTCTATGGGATGTACCATTATTATGTTTTGATATGAGAATGATTATGCTCTGATCTGTTTTCCGCTTATGATATGTTCGGATTTCGTTCACTAACCCCTTTACCTTAATGTTTTTCATTGGGCTTTACATCACTGTTTATATATATATATGTATATAGGTGAACATTCTGGAGTTCAAGCCCGAAGGCTTTTGCCTGGTGCTGTGTTTCTGTTGTCAGCCAACCACTGTGCCTCACGTGGAGGTTCCCAAAGTGTCCTATGTTCAGTCCTTTGGGTTCTGTATATGTATAAGACTTGATTTGATGTTGTTGGCTGTACTTAAAATACTATAATGTGTGTAGGTATAACGTATGGTTGACTATTGGATATGTATATAAAGTTTTAATTATTCTGTTTCATATAAGTCAGCACAACTCATTGGACAGTTATATTTATGTATTTGCTTCTGCTAGCCCCTTAATTTTGTTAATCTATTCAGAGGCCTTCAGTAATCCAAGGATTACTGGCCGGTTACGATGCTAAACCTATAGGGGCGGGTTTGGGTCGTGACAGGGGCGGGTTCGGGTCATGATATCAAAAATGGCTCAGGAAAGTCGCAAAATGGGAAGTCTTCCCCTTTCCGGACAAAACGGCCGTTTAGAGTTCCCTGAATTGGTCCTTGTACAAGCTCATAGTGCTTCCCACTTTGCTTAGCTTTGGCTCTTCCTGCCATTTCCTTTCCTTTTCTCACCGAGTCCTCTTTGGTTAGCGTATAGCCCAAACCAAAGGCATGAGGGTTATGTGGAACTTCGGCCAGTATAGTAACGCCCTTCTGGCCGCTCTTTCCTAATCCCATCCCGGGTATATGTTGTAGCTTATTCATAAGGTAGACTAATTGAGCACTAACGTACAATCCCTCATCAATAGGTAAGATATCTTGCACCATCCAGGCCTCAGCCAAAGTAAAACCAGAGAAGAATACATTCTCGTCACCGTGTACAATCTCCAGTACTGGTGTAGTAACCTTCGGCGGAGGATGTATAGAAGAGTTCCCAAAAACAATGGCCACCCCTTTTCCAAGAGGATACTTCAGTAGCTGATGCAAGGTGGAAGAAACAACTTTTACTTGGTGCAACCAGGGTCACCAAAGTAGAAAGTTAAAGGTAGCTGGGCCAACCTGTGTTCTGATCTAAACTATTCCCATCACCTCTCTACTCGTGTTGTCGTAAGCCCGGATTGCCTGGGTCGTAGGTACAAAGTCCGCTGGCTTCAAGCCAATAGCATAGGCCGTGCGTGATAGACAAACATTAATTACAGACCTAGTGTCAACCAATACAACGGGCACCCACTTCTCTCTACATTCGACTGAGATGTATAGCGGTTTTTTATGCTTAGAGCCCTTGGCGGCAATTCTTTATCAGTGAAGGTCAAAGTCGGTGAAGCGCCTCCCGGGAAGACAAGTCCCACTAGTTGTTCTGGAGTTATGTCAATGGACAACTTGGCCTTATCCATTGCAGACAATACAGCTTGTCGGTGCACGTGCGAAGCCATGAGCAACCCCTAGATAAATATGTCCGCTTAGATCTTCTTCAATTACTTCAATACAGCCTCCTCCTCTAACAGTTTGTCTTTCTGTTTTTCAGCCTCTTTGTCCTTCCAGATGCTTCTGGTTGGTCCAAGTGTGGGGGCTTGAAGTACCGCCCGCTCCTAGTCATGTGAACCACTTTCTCAGAATACCAAGTATCGTTTGGTAGATTCTGTCCCTAATCTTCATCAGTGTGGGTAAGATGCAAATCATCATCTTTCCACCATATTCCTCCAGCAACCGTCAAGCAATTGTCCGATTCTGTTGTAAGTATTCCACATCCACATCACAGTCATTTCCCGCAGGGCCTTTGGCTTTTCCAGCTTTCGGACTATTCTCATCATTTTCCTGTTTAAACCGTTTCAATGCGGCCTCTTGCTCTGTATCAGCTGTACTAACACTACTCAATTCCTAAGCAAAATTCTTAGTACCGGTGCTTTCAAGAACTTTTTTGTCATCGCCGTTCGGCCCTTGCGATTAGCCTTCGCTTCATTCGACTTTGGTTGAAGTCCTTCATCCACATCAGGTTCATCATTGAGCCACTCTGAATTTTTCGTCGACCCATTTAGATCGAACCAATCAATCTGTACATTTCCCAGATCTTGCTCATCATAGAACTGCAGATTGCTGATGTCCTCCTCAAGGTCAGCTAAATCATCCAATCCCTGGCTCGGGCCATCCTCCCGAACCACATTAACCTCCATCCCTGTTGGAAACTCCAATTCTGGTCTGGCCTGATTAGTTGGCATAATGTAGCGGCACGGGTTGTATTCCTCCTCAGTTAAGTCCATGGATCCCTCAGGCACTGAACTGACCGAAGCTAGCCTGCCTTCATCTACCACAGTCACCACCACATGTTCGGGATGGAATGTGGACGCGTTCATCATGCACAAGTCTGTGCTTTCTGGGATGAACAACGCCGAGGTAGGTAGACAAGGGTGACATATATACTGGGGTCGTAAGGGACAACCAATGTATGGATGAGATTTACTTGCCGAGGTGGAGGGACCTGGTTATGTAGTGGGAGGGGGTTTGTAGGGGCGTTAGGCTTTTGAGGAGGCGCTATCACGTTATTGTCAATGAGATCCTGAATCTTATGATGCAATTTGAAGCATAGGTCAGTGTCATGACCATGCTGTTGGTGAAAGGCGCAGTACTTGGCTGGGTTATGTTTCGGGGGAAGAGGATCAGGTAGGGGGCGAGGCTTTAGTGGCTTCAGATGCCCTTTTTTGTTCAGGACTCTCAGGGCTGTGGATAAGGACATGTATAGAGGGGTGAAGACCTTTTGGTCTTGGGGTTGGTGTTTCACAGTTTGTGAGGTTGTATCGGATGTACCAACAAAGTGGTTAGTAGTTTTCGGTGTGGTGGTGACCATACCAACCTCAAAAGGCCTTACACTACTAGTCGTAGTAGCATTGGAACTGCGTGTGAAAGGCCTCTTGGGTTGCTCTTTCTCATGGTCTATCAGACCCTGCTTCATTGCATCCTCTATCTGCATCCCTATTTCATGGAGGTCAGCAAAAATAGACAGAGGTATGACTATCATCTTTTGTAACAGCCTCGGTTGTAGATTACGGACCACCATTCTGATCTGGTCCTTTTCAACTGGCCGGGTGGTCATCATGGAGGCCTTGCCCCTTCATCGGGTTACAAAATCGGAGAAGCCCTCTTTCGCCTCCTGGCGAGTTGCTTCGAGATCACGAGTTGCAAGCTCTATTTGAGTGTTGTAGGAGTACTGCGCTATAAAGGTCTCGGCCATTTCCTCCTAGTTCCTCTTCACAGAGTTTTCAAGCTTAGCATACCAAATTTCCACTTGGTAGGCAGTGACTTCCGCTTGGCGGGCAGCATCCAGCTGCATATTCTCAATAGTCAGTTGAAGTTGGAGGAGCATTTCTTCCATGTTGACTAAGGGGTGCTGATATATCAGAACTGGTGTGTACTCTCTTTTCGAAGTGGAAGTAGAAAACTGGACTTCGCTGAATGAAGGTAACTGTCAAACTGGTGAGTTATGCCTGACTCTCTTCTGTCTTCTAACCGAGGGTAGCAAAGCAAACACTGGTTGTCCTCTTACAAGATCCCCAGATCGATAAAGTCGCCTTACTCGAGTCCAGACTGCTTGGGGGCTAACAGCCTCGTCTGAAGCAATCATGAAAGACTCTCTTGCAAAAAAAAGAAAATAAAGCAAAAAGAAACAAAAATCAGAAACCACACAGCACCTCGGCTCAGACAGAAACAACACACAATTGCAATCTTAAGCTGGATAACTGTACTCAAACACTGATTTCTGCCTCAAAACTGATACCCGGACTTGCAACTGACACATACATTTCTGTAGAATTTCACTCTAAAAGCACATATCAAGCAAGTAAGAGCCAAAGCACCCCTATGATAGGGTAGGGTTACCTTGTCCTAAATTCGTCAGGAGCTAGGGGTTCACTACGCAAACAAGCGGTCTCATACAATCCTGCATTCAGGTGAGCAACCTGTCCTAGTTTGGAACAGTCTCTATGATTTCCGATATGCAACTAGGCCGATTGGTCAAAAAGGGTACCTCAGCAAGACTACCTAATATATCTCTCACACCTAACACCGAGAAGTGAAAGGAGGATCAAACGGTACAGCGGTAGTCCAGATCCAAGGGTTGTATTCCCATTGTGGCAGAGCCCGCAACTGGTCAACCTTTTGGCAAGCTTTTCCAAACAAGCCTCTGGCAAATCACTCAGGAATAGCAGACGGCAAACACTGTGACTTAGGCGCACCAATGCAAATGCAAATGCAAAGAAACACATAAGTGTACATAAAATAACATATCATGAGTTCGAGTCAAGTTCTCTAAGTCCTCAGCAGAGTCTCCAGAAACTGTGGACTCGCCTTTTTCCCCGCCCCGCCTTTTGGAAAGGGTTGAAAAAAAGGCCTCACAGTTCGGGCTCCCACAGTTCTGAATCTAGTCTCACAAGTGCAATGTGAAATTGATAATCACCAAAGAGTCCAAATCAGGAAAATCGTTTTGGAAAATTGATTTTGAATAAAAAAATGCCAAAATTATACTGCTTCACTAGATACAGAGTCGCCACCTAAATATTTTATTTTGGAAAAATTTAGGAAACCCATGACTCATGCCAAAGGTTACGTGTCCGTCATCACCAAAGTTGCCTCGGCTTGGAAACTTAGGTACGAGAGGGGAAGGTCCTGAAATGAGCATCTCCGCTCGCCCGATCAAAGATCAGCCTCTACTAATCATGATATGTCATTTTATAAACATTATGTGGTCTTATTCCGGTTATTAGACTAGCTTTACTATGTGATGCGTACAAACAAGTATAGACTAGTCACAAGACTTGGAACAATTCAAACTCATGTTTGTTTGCAAAAATGGTTTGAATTTGCCACTCTTAAGTGGGCTTAAAGATGCAGATTTGCTACCAAACATAGTGGGCTTAAAACATGATTTTGCCACAACAAAGTGGGCATAAACCGTACATTTGTTGAATTGTTCCAATTCAAACAACAAGCCTTCATCTACAGGCATTCAAACAGTTTATCAAGTAAGCACATAGCCTCATGGCAAGCATGCAAAACATGGCAACATGGCAATCACACTCATGCAAGTATGCTAAAGTATAAAACTCACCGAGTACTCCAAGCCAAAACAAAAACTAGTTAGAAAGATGTATGATCTTAACTATGCAAGATGCCTAATGCAACACATGCAAGAATGCAATTTAATGGGCTCGGCTACTAATATGGCATATGGATCGATTTGAACAACATGTGATTAAACACGTATTCAAAGAAGTACTGAAATAGCAATGCAGTTTAAATGATGCGCCGAACCTCGGTGCATGCAAGACAAATGAATGGACGAAAGCATGTGATATGCTAATTGAAAATGTCCCTAATTTAACCATCAAAAGCGATTAAATAAAATGGAGAAAAATGTGGGTTGGAAGACATACACATACGCACGCACATTTATTAAAACATCATGCCCTCACGAAGGAGGGTCCGAATGAATAAGCTAACTAGCTACACTAATTAAGTGAATCTATTACAAAACAAATTAATTAACTATTCTAGCTAATCAATTATTACAACATGATACTTAACTAACTATTCTAAGCTAATTAAATATTACAAAACGAATTAATTAGCTAAACACTTTAACTAATTAATTACAAAGTAAGTAAATTAGCTACTACTAATTAACTAAATAAAGCAGTTAAATGGCCTCAAAGGATGAGGGATGCATGTATGCTCGGCTTCTCCACCTGAAAATCCACCGCTTTGCCATTGTAGCCTCTGTATTTTTTATCACCAACGGTACTGCTAACTTGCAGAATGCCTTTGCTCCACCTCAGAAACACACTTGTGCAAAATTTTCATTGATAGCTGGTCGGCTACCAATGGTGGCCGGTCGGCCACCCCTTCCCTGAACTTCTTTTTTTGCTGCAACAGAGAGAAAACAGAGGCAAGTCAGTGTATTCTCACGGTTTGTGTGTACCATTACTCTCTTTATCATTACACAAGCTCAAAGGAGTGTAACTTTTGGCCCTTAAACCATCAACCAAGCATTTTCCATGCATGATGGCTAAGGAACCAAACTTGTACAAGCTTCATGAGTGCAAAACAAGACTAAAAAAAACCACTACCCTATCGTGCATGATCAAGGGTGATGGTGACCAAGGAAAGTGGCACGTTTCATCACTTTAAGTATGAAATGTCCCATTTTCCTCGTGTTCGAATTAACGTCCAATTCGAACACATGCAATGCAACACAAAGATGCTTTATCCTGCCTCTTTTACTTGTTCATTTTTGTTTATCCATTTTAGATTACCAATCCATTCTTTAATTGATTAGTCAAAAGGTGAGTGTCCTCTAATGGAAAAGAGGGCTTATACCACATGTGCCTTGGGCATGAAAGAGACCTCATGCCGTTGATAATGAACTCCCGAAAGAATTAAACCATTAAGCATGAATGTCTCAATTTCACACTTATGCAAATAAGGGGTTCAAAACCACTTTCAAAGTAAACAAAAGAGTGAAGAATAGAGGGAGATTGTAGAGATTTCAGTGCTAAAATGGAGTGCAAAATAACACTAAAGCATGCAAGCAACTTATGCAATTCATGTTTAAGGGCCTAAAACACTAAACTAATGAAGCCCTTTACACTACAACCATGCAAAAGACTACTCATACATCACAAACAGCCCAAAATAGAGCCAAAGCAGCCTAAATCAGAGGCAAAAACATGCTGGAAATAGGCTAAGTCAAGCTACAAAAACATGCTAGTATATGGAGCTAACTAGGAACTCAAACAAGGCACGAGGAGGGGAGGCTATCCCCTCCAGTTTTGGACTCCAAAAGTAGGTTTTTGTCACTAAAAATCCTCTGAATTTTAGTGGTTTAAAGGCCCAAAAAGTTTGATTTAAAGGTGATGAAAGATGGCACAAAAAGCTAGACAATTAAGTAATAAGAATGGTGGACTATCTCTTAACACAAAATAGCCTAAAACCACCATTTTTAAACCATAAAACAGAGTTTTTTTGGAGTCCAAAACCAGCTCAAAAACAGTATAAAAAGATAGCAAAACAAATATTTAAAACAAGCTTAAAATATAAGTGCTATACCTCTTGAAGACAAGATGTAAGTTAGAGCAACAAAACAAGCTAAACCAAGCCAGAATTCTCTTCTAGAGCTCAAAAAGGGCCTCAAGAGATGTCAACTCCAAGGTGGTCAAGTTTGATCAAGGGTTGATGTGCAAAAGTGTAGATAAACTAGACTTTAAGGCACAAAATAAGGAAGGAGAGAGAGAGAGAGAGGAATTTTTAGTCTAAAAATTCTAACCCTCCCAAATGGGGAAGAGCACCCCCTATATATAGAAAATCAAGGTTTGGGCTTGAATTCATCCCACCATACACGTGTATGAAGATGCAGTTCAGTGAGCAACAACTGGCACAACTTGCAAACAAATATATAAAAAAGGAGACCAATGGCCGTCGGCCACCATTGGTGGCCGACAAGCACAACTTGTGGCCGACAAGGTCTAGGGCTGGTCGACAGGTCACCCTCATCTCCAGGCAAGAGACAACAAGGTCTTGGTCCAAAAACATGCACAAACCAGCAAGGTTTAGAAACTCAAAGACAAGGTGTTCCGCCAAGGACTTCGGGCGCTCAAAACAAACACAAACAAGCACAATCATTGAGTACACAAATGATGACATCCAAGTCTTGAGGACGGTAAAAAATGGGGTGTCTACACATCCTGCCAAATGATATCCCTTTCTGTGTCAACTGAGTCAGTGGTAGGGCAATTTTGAAGAAGTCTTTGACAAATCTCCTGTAATATCCAGCCAATCCCAAAAAGCTTCGGACTTCAGTTACATTGGTTGGTCTAGGCCAGTTTACTACAGCTTCAATTTTCTGTGGATCAACGGAAATTCCATCCTTGCTAACAACATGCCCCAAAAACATAACATGGTCAAGCCAAAATTCACATTTAGACAGTTTAGCATACAGTTTCTGTTCTCTTAAGGTTTGCAGGGCAAGTCTCAGATGGTGTTCATGTTCTTCTACAGTCTTAGAATAGATCAATATATCATGTATGAATACCACAATAAAATCATCAAGGTATGGTTTAAAAATTCTGTTCATGAGGTCCATAAATGCAGCAGGGGCATTCGTAACTCCGAACGGCATAACTAAAAATTCAAAGTGGCCATACCTCGTTCTAAAAGCAGTTTTATCAATGTCTTCCGGTTTGACTTTCAGTTGATGATACCCCGATCTAAGATCAATCTTGGAAAATACTTGTGCACTTCGGAATCGTCAAATAAATCATCAATACGGTAATGGATATTTATTCTTCTGATTACCTTGTTCAATTCATGTAATCAATACATAGTCTCAGTGATCCATCTTTCTTCTTCACAAACAAAACAGGTGCACCCCACGGTGAGGTACTAGGTCTGATAAACTTCTTGTCCAACAGTTCCTGCAATTGTACTTTCAATTCCTTCCGCGATCGGAGCCATTCTCAGAAGGAGCTTTAGATATCTACTACCCAGAACCACATCCACAATAAATTCAATTTCCCTGTCAATCAAATCCCCTGGCAAATCATCTGGAAATACATTTGGGAATTCTCTGACTATAGGAATGCAATTCACATCAGTTTTAACATTATCATTAACAGGTACAGTCAATACAGAACACATATATCCTTTACACCCCTTTCTAATCAGTTTGACAGCTTTTGCAGAGGAGATCAGGTATGGAGGAGGTACTACTCCACTCCCATTAAACACAAATTCAGGCAAACCCGGTGGACGGAAAACTACTTGTTTTGTTACACAGTCTATAGTGGCATGATATTTTTGTAGCCAATCCATCCCCAATATTACATCGAAATGATCTATGTTCAACGGTAGTAAATCAATAAACAGATGCATATCCCCAACAATAATCTCACAAGCATGATACATATATGCACATGTCATGGATCCCCAACAGTGATGATCTGACTAGCGAGATAGTTCATGGGTTCTAAGGGTCTATTCAGCTTATCGCGAAAAAGCATCGACACATAAGAATGTGTAGACCCGAATCAATCAATACATAAGCATTTTGAGCACAGATAGAGAGGATACGACACATCAGCCTCAAGAGTTTTGCACGCCTCCGGTATTAGGGCAAACACTCGCCTGCCTCATAGGCTCTTTTCCAGAGCTTTGGGGTTCGGTTTTGGTGTTGCGGTGATCTTTGCTTTGGTGACTTACTACTAATCATGAGCGAAAGGCGCTTTTAATTCTGTGGCCCACCTTGCCACACGTGAAACAGGCTCCAGAAACCTGGTAGCAAACCCCTTTGTGCTTGTTGCCACATACTTGAGGTGGAGTAAATCCACTCCCTTGGGGCTAGTAGTCGACCCGTGATTTCTTGTTTCTTTGGGTTATGCTTGCCTTTCTTAAATTTGAAACTCTGCCTTTTGCTTTGCCACTCAGTTGTCGGTGTTTCAGATTGTTTCACCGCTACAATATTTGTCTCGGCCATCAATGCCCGGTTGAGAACACCCACATAAGTTGGCATTTTCAACCCATTTATTCGGTCCTGAATAGCAACACTAAGGCCGCCTTCAAACCTCCTGGCCTTCTTATAATCGGTATCCACCATATGTGGTGCATACCTAGCAAGTTCAGTAAAATTCTTCTCATACTAAATGAGACGTCTTGCCCTGTCTCAACTGTTCAAACTCAGTCACTTTTCTGTCCCTGATGCACTGGGGAAAATACTTTTCAAAGAAGGACTCCTTGAATTAAGCCCAAGTCACAATAGTATTTGCATCACGGGTCAACATCCACCACCTTCTTGCTTCTTCCTGAAGGGTGAAGGTTGCCAACAATACTTTGTTTGCTTCGGAGCACGGAAAAACCTCAAACAACTTTTCAGTCTCATGAACCCAGGCTTCAGCCTTTAACGGTTCCAAGCCTCCCTGAAAGTACGGCGGTTTCATTTTGCTGAATTTCTGAGTCAGTGCAATAATGTCCACCTCATTAGCATTCACATTCTGTTCCGGTTGCACCGGAGGAGGAGGAGATGGAGGCTGTTGGTTCGGTTGTTGTTCGAGTCTTTCAATTATCAGTCCCATCATTTGTTCAAGTCTGGCCATTCTGGCCTCAGAGGATGATGCTTCAGTTTCATTTGCAGTGTTTGTGTTATCCATTTCACTATAAGCAGTTGTAACAGTTATCATTATAAACAGTTGTACAATTAAACAGTTTAACACTTTAACATATAATCAGTCAGTCATAAGCACACACTTTTCAAATTCATGAGATGCCCTAATTGCTTTTCTAGGACACCCTATAGCTCATTTGGACACGTGTGTGCGGTATAACTCGTGGTTAAGTATCGCTCTGATACCACTCTGTCACGACCCAAACCCGGCCCTATGGGTTTAGCATCAGAATCGCCAAGAATCCGAGATTACCAAAGGAGATTACCAAAGGCCCTGATCAAAGCAGTACAAGGTGGCGGAATACTGATAAATAACTAGTGTCCATTGAGCTGAAAATCAGATGCCAAAAACATTTTATGCATTCATATACGCCTATACAATCATACACACAACAAGACAGAGATCAAGTCCCTAGACAACAAGACAAAGATAACGAAGACATCTATACAAAACAAAGGAGGAGATCGATGGGGACACAAAACACCCCAAGCCATAGCATAGCAACACGGAACCTCGCAGTGAGGCACATAGGTGGCTTGACAAATCGGGGACCAATCCCACGCTCTAGTCAAGGTGGTTCTTAGAACCTACATATATATATAAACAGTGAGTCAAGCCCAATGAATAACATACAGTGTAAAGAGGTTATGAATGAATGTCCCTTACAGTAATGAAATCAATTCATTATACAGTATTTCAATCTTTCAGTATTTCAGTCAATCAGTATTTCAATCAATCAGTCATATGTGGTACATCCATTAGCCTATAAACAAGAGGGTCCAAAAGAACCGCCTGCAGATCCAACAAGTAATGATGGCCATCAAACAATATGGTTCCACAAGGAAACCGACAGAGCTCAGAATACCAATAACATGGGTGGTAAAGATGCCTGTCTGATTCAAATAGGACATACATTCATTCAATAAACAATATCAGTTTAATAAACAGTTCAGTTCAGTATTCAAAATATGACCATTTGAACATATCTTTACACAATCTGTTACTCACAGAGATTGGGCTAATAGCAGCTAGAGCGCGTCCCCGAGAGCTAACCCTAAACAGTCAACAAATAGAACACACACTAAGTTCACAGTCGGAAGGATATTAATTTAAATCCCTAAATTTCCTCGGTGTGGTTCTATGTCTAAATCCTCATTAAGATGCCTTAAACTAGGCCTAAGAATGCCTAGGATGGGATGAGGATGCAAAATGTGCATGTAACCATTTGAAATTTCGAGCAGGGCCTCCGCTCGGGCGTCAACTTCCCCGCTTGAGCGGACAAGCCAACAAAGGTCCCCGCTCGAGCGTCAACTTCCCCGCTCGAGCGGACTGATGAACGATGCAAAAATACTGGATGCACGATTTTCCCGCTCGAGCGTGAAAAACTCCGCTCGAGCGGACTGTAAAACATGCTAAGAAAATGCTAAGAGCATGAATTCCCCGCTCGAGCGGCACTTCTTCCGCTCGAGTGGACCTCAAAAATCTGGAAAACCCAGAATTGTGTTCTGAGTTCGAAACTCAAGTTTGGGATACCAAAATCGATCCTCTTGGGCCCATTTTCTGGAAAACTCTTTTAAACACATAGAATAACAAGTTTTAAAGCTCAATTTAAGAAATCAAAGCCCAAGGGTGTTTCAATTAAACTCAATTTCAAACCAATTCCATGAATAAATTTCAAAACATGACATGCATGATCTTTAAACAATTTCAAGCTTCCAAACTAGCTCAAATGAGCTCCAATCTTTCAAAACAAAGTGAAAGCATGGACTATAATACAAACATGAGCTTGCATGTACAATTCCACATGAAATCAACTCCAAATACACCAAAATGACCATGCATGCAACAAACAAGCTTCAATTCAACATTCTATGAACTAAATCATAACTTAGCTCTACAATGATGCATGAAACATGCAAGATGAGGTTCAAAGACAATAAAAAGACAATGAGTTCCTTACCTAGAGTTCCAATTACAAGGTGAGGAGGTTAAATTATGCCAAGATACTACCACTCTCAAGCAATCTCCAAGCAAAAACCAAGAAGAACTCAACTCTCTCTCAATTCTCCCTACTCTCTCTTGTTGGTCGGTTATGAGGGGAGGAAAGTGGCTGATCAAATGTTGATTAAGTGTTTTGTATATGGCTCAAAGATGAATAAACAAGGGACCACTAAGGGTGGCAATTTCGTAATTAAGCCTAACTTTCAATTAATCAATGTTTAATCTAATTTAGTCATTCCTAATCAATTTTCAGATAAATATATCATTAAATCACAAATATTCTATTGATCCTAAAACTTCAAACGGTTTCTAAATCGGCCGCCGATAAGGCCTTCAATTAGCAATTTAAACATAAAATGCAAACAGATAAATCAATCAATCAAACAGATAGAAATGCAATTCAATAGATAAACTTATTCAATTTCAGTTTCAGTTCCATTCAGTCTGTTCAGCAGTTCATCCAGTTCCCTTATCAGTCATTATCAATTCAGTTTAGCAGTAATCAGTAGATAATTCAGTGGTTTAACGGTAATCAGTACGAGGGTTGTTACAATGGGGAGGCTGTCGGCCGGTTGCCGGCCATCATAAATCCTTGTCGGCCACCAATGTGGCCTGCCAGCCACCGATGACAATTTCGGGACAATTTCGTCCTTTTGCCTCGGGTCTTTAAATACAAGCCTCAAGGCTTCATTTCCTCACAACCTGAGGTCTGAAATTGCTCTCACTCTCTCTTTAGACACTTTTTCTCTCTAGATCCAAGCTTTACACGCGTTTTTCAATGCCCCACGCACACTTTATTTGTTAAACCCTTTTAGTTCTTTTCCTTTTGAACCGGTAAAAATTTGTTTTCGATGTTTTTTTTCTCATTTTCACCCTTCTAGGCTTGTTATCCTCGAGTTTCTCTCAGGTTTCACGAACTTTTTCGGACTTTTGACTTTTTCTTCCATTTTCTCTCTCCTAGGGTTGACTTTTTCCAAGTTTACCCTATTTCTCCATTTTTCTTCACTATTCACCTACTTTTCACACATTTTCCAGATGGCAGATGATTTTTCACACGACGAGGCCCCTCCACAGATTTCCCCGTATTCCCACCCATTGCTGAGGCAGAAGAGCCAGTCGTTGCTGAGGCTGATGAGGCGGCTGAGGGCATCGAGGCCAACCTTGAGGCAGAGTTTGAACCTAAGCTTGGGCCAGAACCACTACCATTAAAGGTATGGCCTTTTGATCCAGCAAGGTACCATCCCTGCACGCATATCTTACCACCCGGAGACATTAGGTGCTTCAATGACTTCGTTCGTGGTGTACCGGAGAACCTCTTGTTGAGGGAGCCGGCTTTCCACCTTTCATCAAGTGCCAATGAGGTATGAATTTTATTCTCATGCATTCCTGCCTTTTTTTAAACTGCATTTCTTGCACTACCTTTCATCTAACTGTACTTTCATCATTGCCTTAATCTGATTCATCTGTTCTTTGCCACAGGGAGAGTCTCGTGCCTATAGGGGGTACAGAGCTACTACTGTGAGAGATTGGTATGACGAACCACAGGAGTTCGTGACATTGTGGACGAGACTAGTTTCGGCCTTTTCTGCTCTGGCCTGACACGGGTCATTGCGAGCCGTCCTCTTCTAGGCGCGCTTATGGAGAGGTGGTGGGATACCACAAACTCCTTCAACTTCTCCACTGCCGGGGAGATAACGATGACTCCCTACGACTTTGCCATAATCACTGGCTTAGGAGTAGGGGGTGATCCGATTCCTTTTGACACAGACATAGGAGAGTGAGAGGCTATCTGGATCGAGCTGCCGACCAGCTATGGTCAGATATAGTTGGTTTGCTGAACAGTTTCGAGGGAGCGAGCTAAAGACATTAGAGGAGATAGGGCAGTATACCAGAGGCTTCTTGATTTTTGTCTTTGGTACCACCTTGTTTTCAAACAGGTGGAACACCGTGGGCTTATATCTATTGAGTGCCCTGGTGACCTTTCCCTAGGTACACTTCTATGACTAGGGCGGAGCTGGCCTCGCCACCCTGTATGGCTATATGAGCTCTACTTCCCGCTTGAGGGGAGAGCTGATCGAAGGCTACTGGCAAGCCTGGAAGGTATGCATTTCGGTTCCCTATTTGCACTTTAGATTTTCTGTTCTATATTTTTTGCTTTATATCTGTTCAATACCTGTGCTTTCTGCTTTGCACTTTCTATATCTATTCATACCCTGTGTTTTTTGCTTTGTACTTTTTATATCTGTTGCTTTGTACTTTTTATATCTGTTCATACATTGTTGATCACATATTACTGCACTTTCCTTGCAGCTGTGACTTTATGCTTATTTCCCAACACTCGCCCTAGAGCCTATGGAGGAGCTCCCCTTGGCAGTTCACTACTCGAGGTGGTATGATGGCAGGTATCAGCGCAGGAGCCGCGAGTCTTTCGCATTCTTCTGCCACTACTTTAACACAGTAGCCGCCTACAAGGTAACCCAAAACACAGTCATTTTTGCTTTACAACTATTCTGATTCATACTTCAATAACTGACAGCAACTAACAATTTGTACACTTTCTATTTGCAGATCATGTGGCGGCCTTGGGCCATGATGCCTACTGGTACTGCAGGACTGATGATGGGCCTAGGCCACTTCTCGTTTTTGGATCCTGCTTGAGGGTCTAGTCTGCTGGGCCTGGTTCCTGAGTGAGCCGTTCGTTCACCAGACCGTGGGCATGCCAGATTTGGTCGTTCTGATGCCACCTCCGAAGTCTATGAGATTAGCAGACAGCTTATTCGTTGATGCAGTCACTCAGTTCATGGTGGGCTTAGATGCTGATTACTTTAGAGCAGAGGGCGACTATGTGACCTTTATTTAGACCTACCTCATGCCACCTTTAATAAGCACTCGCATAGGCGATGGGGCGAGGGCTCCTACGGTGAGAGAGCCGACTAGGGCGACCAGGACCCATGCTAGAGGGGCTCCCCCAACAGGGCAGAGCACCCGTTGGCCAGAGATTCCCACCGCGCTCATATCTTTGGCAATGGCTTATCTTCGCTGAAGCTCATATATATCGGGCATCTTTATCGAGTCGATTGTTGGACCTCCTGGGCGTGGCACGAGCTTGTCGGGGTTCGAGGCTCGACTTAGGTATGGACCACACATTATAATTTGCACCTCACATTTCATTTCAGATATGTTTATTGCAGACATAAATCATCCAAATACATTTGCAGGCATCCATAGAGTATATGGGGAGCGCTCTCGAACTGATAGCCTCATTTATGGGTTTGGTACAGAGGAGGGAGACGCTGCTCGATCTCCACAGTATCCAGGTAATTTCTTCAGTTTGCACTTCATGCTATCAAATTTCTACAAATACACTGGCATTTCAACAGTATTCTTTTCCAAACTGCACCGATACATTGCATTGGCATGCTGCATTCACACATTATACTCATACTGTATATG
Organism: Camellia lanceoleosa; assembly: GCA_025200525.1. Taxonomy (NCBI): domain Eukaryota; kingdom Viridiplantae; phylum Streptophyta; class Magnoliopsida; order Ericales; family Theaceae; genus Camellia; species Camellia lanceoleosa. Next base: position 42,373 of record JANUSC010000286.1, on the reverse strand, counting down.
ATTTCTGCATATCACTTATTCTGTATACTATACTTGCATCTGATACGCATACTATAACTGATATGTTGACAACTGTCTTTTTTAGATCCTATCTGTACTGATTGCTCGGACATGGCAAGCAATGACAAGACGATAAGACCTCCTCCATGGCGAGGAGGAGGGCAGATAGGGGCACCCGAGGCCGAAGAAGCCCTTTAGAGCCCATCTTGAGGGATGACGATGCTGAGACTAGTGGCTCAGAGGAGGCAGCGAGTTGGCATTCTGAGTCATCTGAGAGTGGAGACGATGAGACTGGCTTGGGTTCCGAGAGCGAAGGTGATAATGCCGAGGTTGGTTTTGGGACAGAGAACGAAAATGATGCCGGCTCTGGTTTTGGCTTAGAGGCTGATTCAGACAGTGGCTCTAATGGAGATAGTACCCCCGAGTTCTCTTCTGTGAAGAAGAGGACAAAGAGGGGCTCTCTGGCCTGAGGTGACTGGCGCTTATTTTTTATGATTTTTGCTTAGTTTCTTTTTGTTTCGTAGCACTAGCACATGTATAGCCTCAGATAGGTTTTATTTGCTTTGAAAACTTGTACTCCTCTTTTGTAAAAAACCATGATCGGAATAAAACCTCCCAATTTTTATAAAAAGTGTTGTTGGTTTTGCATCATGAGTACTATGTTTGCATGAAATGGATATGGAATCGAATTGGGCAAGTACGCGCTTGATTGAAACAATGTTCTTAATCGGGTAATGAGCTGACCAACAACTGAAATACAAAATACAACATATAACTCGATAAACAGAGCAAAAACAACTCAAAACAAACTTGCCAAAACCAAAAAGACTCAAAACAAGACTTTAAAACACATGAAGATGAAAACAAAACATATGCTTCCAACACTGCTCAGCATACAGGTGGTCGGCAAACCTTAAAAGAAGGCTGCCGGCTAGAGAGGGAGCTTGTCGGCCATAGAGGGTGGCCTGTTGGCCACCGAAGTAACCTGTCAGCCACCTGCTAACCATCAGATATGAGAATCGCCAAATTGTTGACAACTGGCTTCCACTCACAGCCTTATCTCTTACAAAAGGTTCAGCTTCGTGATTTCTCTTCAGAACTTTATCTCAGCTGCAATTTCTTTCACTAATGGAGCCATTTTTTGCCGAAAAGCTCTCGGATTGGATTGCGACTTTAGACGGTATGGAAAAAGTAAATTTTGGGGGTTTTGGCATAAATACACTTTTTTCATTAAGTCGAACTCCACTTTGTTTTCTGTTCCTTCATGTCGCAGCTCGATGTTGGGACTTGATTACACTTCTTTAGCTTCGTAGGACAAGAAATATGCCTGACAATTAAAGAATTTCAGGCATTAATGAAATCCCGGCGTGATGAAAAAATCATGCCTTAGCTTTATTTTGGCCACACCTAAGCTTTGGGACAGATGTGTGGGCTTACTTTGTATGAGGCTCGATCTTTGGCCCACAACAGAGAGCTGGACATTCCTAGCTTGATTCATCAATTTTTCGACGTCAATGACAGATGTGACCTTATCTGGCGAGGTTTTCGGCAACATGCCCTCTACTTACGTATGCTTGCTCATTTTCTTCTTGCCCCTGACTTTGGCGGGTCCCACATTCGGTTGATCGAAGTGGCCCGAGGTCTGAAAGAAGGCAAAAGTTGTATTGGTTTGGCACTGGCCGAGACCTTGATGGGCTTAGACGCCTTTCATCGGTGAGAGACTACCAGATTCACAGGGAGTTCAACACTTCTTCAGGTATTGTTTCCTACCCTTTCTCATATGTGCTTCTCACATCACTCGGCACTCATGCTCTATTTTTCTCTCAAAGCCCTTTTCTTACTTTTCTCTCAACATACATCTCTTTATTCTTTAATCTCTCTTTTCTTTCATCTCTTCTCAAGTGTGGCTTATGGATAAGCTAAAGGTAATGGACTCTTGCCCTGAGTACTCAGCTCGAGGCTATTTCTTCCACCACCGACTAGTGGATTTCCTGAATGAGGGATGGTGGTGCAACTAGATGTGCAACAGGTCTGCTGATGACATAGTTTGGAGTCGCCCCTGGCTTAATCTGACCGAAATGAATTACAACATGGCTCGGTAGCCTGATATACAGTTGATCGACCTTATGCACTATGTGTTCTATTTCCCTTTCTCGTTCAGACATTAGTTTGGGCACGATCAGACCCGCCCAGAGGAGGGGATAGAGTACCCGATTTCATTTCCCATCCATGGTTCACACTTGGCTAGGTACCTCACTGCTTGGAGGACGAGAGAGCTTCTGGCCCCTACCCCTAGTTTCAGTTGTACCCTTTCTGGCGAATACTTGGCTTGGCTTAAGGATGAGGCACAAACCGGGCCCACTTTGGCTTCAGAAGCTTTCACAAGCACGAGCGGAGGACGTAGGAGCACCTGACTCACCTATGTCTCTAGTTTATTACTTTGACCTTTCTTTTCAAGTTTTTTTTTTTTTTTTGAATGTAATAAAAGCAGCTTTGATTTGTATCAGAGAGATGGAGAACTTTTATGTTGAAATCAATGAAATTAAAGTTGTGAGCACTGAAATTTTTTCTTTTGGTCCAAAAATGGTCTAAGTCGTAAAAGGTGAAATTTGAACAAAATTAACTTTTATCAAAACTTTTCAAAACCATTTTCGAAAAGGATCACCACTTGACATGCACGGAATCAATTCTCAAGATGTACAATGCCAAATCAAAAGATCATAACTACCCCTTGATTGAACTCCACTACTCTGCATTATACCCAGCTCTTTTCTTAGAGTAAAGATCACAACCGAACCCTCATGTAAAGAACAGACAAAAATGACTTGATCGATCATATGGACAGGATAGTTGAGCTGGAATTGATTACGGCCGAACTTCAAGATGAAGTTGTCTACGTATCCCAAAGATGGGAATTAGGCCTTACATAGTTCGGTTCAGGTTCATTCGAGTATTAACTTTCTCTTTTTACGCTCTAACTTTTGCCAAAATTGCCCTTTAGGGTTTTCAACCTTGTGAGCTCAATTTTTTCTTATTTCTAATTTTTCATGCTCTAACTTTTGCCTAGGTCGCCATTTCGGGTTTTCGGCCTAGCGAGCCTCTCAGGGATAGTATTTCTTCAATTTGTCCATGTTGATTGGTTGTAAAAATTCCAGGCCATCGAAGTCCATGAGAATAACAGCTCCACCCAACCAGATAGCTTTGATGATGTAAAGACCAGTCCAATTAGATCTGAACTTGCCCCTAGGGTCATGAATGAGAGCTCGGTTGTCTTTCAACACCATATCTCAATCTTTAAGATTCCAGGAATTAACTTTCTTGTTAAAAGCCCTAGCAATTTTGCGTTGGTAGCCCTGAACGTGATACAATGTTTTCAGCCTTCTCTCGTCAAATGACATCAACTCCTCGAATTTGCTCTGTTGTTAGTCCGCCTCTATTATTTGACTCTCAACCATAACTCGCAGCGACAAGACTTCTATTTTAATTGGCAAAACAACCTCCATCCCGTAGACGAGAGAATAACGAGTTGCCCCTATAGACGTCCGGATTGAAGTTCTATAGCCCCAGAGTGCGAATGACAATTTTCAGGCTAGTTCTTGTAGGTCTCAACCATCTTCTTGAAGATATTCTTGATGTTCTTGTTGGTGGCTTCAACAGGTCCATTGGTTTACGGCCGGTAGGTCGATGACTTATGAAAAGTCACATTGTATTTCTCCAACAAGTCTATAACCTCTTTCTTGAAGTGGGAGCCATTATCTGATATAATCTCGTTTGGGACTCCATATCGACAAATAATATTGTTTCTGATGAACTTGGCCACATGCGATGCTTTCAACACTGCATAGGACTAAGCTTCTAAACACTTCGTAAAGTAATCAATTACCACCAAGATGTATTCATACCCATTCGATCCTTTTGGTGTGACTGCACCGATGACGTTGATTCCCCAGACTGAGAAAGGCCATGGCGAAGTCATGTTGTACAGTTTTGATGGCGGAATGTTTATGCGATTAGCATGAATTTGGCATTTGTGGCATCGCCGAATAAAACCAATAGAATCTTCCTCCATAGTGGACCAGTAGTAACCTTGCTTGAGAATCTTCTAGGCTAGCATCACTCCGTTCATGTGCGCTCCGCACTCTCCCTTATGGATGGCCTCTATCAGGCACTTTGATTCCTCGTCTTCGACACACAACTTGTGTATTCCCATATGACCTTTCTTGTATAGTTCACTTCTGTAGATGATAAATTGGACGTCTATTCGTCGTATTCCCTTTTTCTCCTTGGCATTTGCCCATGGTGGATAAATCTCCTTTTTCAAGAAGTTCCAAATATCATAATACCAAGGGTTTTTGTCTTGCGCCTCATCTATTGCGGCGATAGTTTCATAAGCTGGATGTATTTTTGCTCAATGCTAATCGGACGCATCCGGACTCCTAGTGGGATGTCTACTATAGAAGATAGAGTTACTAAAGCATCAGTGAACCTGTTGTTCTCTCTCAGTAGATGCGTGAAAGTCAGCTTTTCAAACCTAGGAATCAGAACATCCAAGGTTTGATAGTAAACCTCTATCTTTTCAATCACCATTCGCTTGAGAAACAACTAAGTTCGAGTCCCCAATAACATCCAACGTTTTTGCCTCTAGTTCTAGGGCGGCTTCTAAACCAGCGATGCATGCTTTATATTCTGCTTCATTGTTGGACACCTTGAACCGGAGTTTGAAGGCTAAAGGTATATAGGAGTCGTCGGGTGCTATCAGGAACACACCTATCCCATAACCGTACTGATTGGACGCTCCATCAAAGTATATCGTCCAAGCCTTCTCCTTAACTTGTAGAATGGTTTCATCTGGAAATAGGTACACCACCACTTCATCACTGCTACTGGGTGATCTATCAGGAACTTCGCTACAGCTCTCCCCTTGACTGACTTGCGGGTAACATACTTGAGATCAAATTCAGAGAGGAGAAACAGCCAACGAGCTAGCCTACCTATAAGCGCTATTTTCTCAAAGAGATATTTGATGGGATCTAATCTTGAAACCATGATTATAGAGTGAGCTAACAAGTAGTGTCCGAACTTCTTGGTAGCCCATACCAATGCTAGGTAAGCTTTCTCCGACGGAGTATAGCGGGTCTCATAATCCAGCATTTTCTTACTCAAATAGTAGATGACTTTCTCCACCCTATCCTCAGATTCTTGAGCAAGCATGCACCTCATTGTGGTGTTTGTCATTGATAGGTACAAAATTAAAGGCTTCCCTGGCTCTGGTGGTCATAACACCGGCAGATTCTGAAGGTACTGCTTAATCTGCTCAAAGGCAAATTGACATCGATCATCTCATCGAAATTTCTTCCATTTCTTCAGGAGACCAAATAATGGTTCACAAGTCAAGGTTAATTTGAAAATAAATCGTCTTATGAATTGCACTTTACCCAGAAAGCCTTGTATCTCTTTTTCAGTCATTGGTGGTGGCATTTCTAGGATGACTTTGATTTTGGAAGGATCTACCTTGATACCCCTCTGTGTGATCAAAAAGCCCAGCATTTTCCCTGCTGTTATGCTGAAAGTGCATTTCTGCGGGTTCAACCTTAACCTGTATTCTCTGATCCGTTGAAAGAATTTTTTCAAGGCGGTGCAGTGGCCCTCTCTTTCTTTAGACTTGACAATCATGTCGTCCACGTACATCTCGACCTCTTTGTGGATCATATCATGCAGAATAATGGTCGCAATCCTCTGATAGGTAACTTCGGCATTCTTCAGCCCAAACGACATAACCCGATAGCAGTAGGTATCCCATGGCATAGTAAATGCAGTTTTCTCTCTGTCCTCGAGCGCCATCAGAATCTGGTTATACCCGAAAAACCCATCTATAAAGGATAGCAATGCATGGCCCACAGTGAAATCCACTAATTCATTAATGTGCGGCAAAGGGAAGTTGTCCTTCGAACTGGCTCTATTCAAATCCCAGAAATCCACACACACCCGGATTCTACCATCATTTTTCGGCATTGGGACAATGTTGGCCAACCAAGTTGGATATTCATATACTAACATGAAACTTGCCTCGATCTGCTTGGTGACCTCTTCTTTGATTTTCAACGCCCAATCCGGACGGATTCTTCGCAACTTCTACGTGACGGGTCGGGCCTCGGGGTCAAGTCGAATCCGATGCTGTACAATCTTAGGATCGATTCCAAGCATGTCTTCGTAGGACTACGCGAAAACAATTTTAAAATCTTTTAATAAAGCGACCAAGCGCTCATCTAAAGACAATGTGGACCCGATCTGGATTAGACACAGATCCTTCTCAATACCTCCATTAATAACAATGATCTCATCAGCACAGGGTTTTGCAAACCTCTCATTCTCTCGATTAATCAAGTTTTTCAAAACCAAAAGAATTCCTTTTTCTTCGTTTTCATTAAAATTCTGAAAATCTTGGTCAATGTAATAAATAAGCGGCACAGAGAAATACTAAGAATCGGTAGCGTTCTCATTCATAAGATCCAGCTTTTCAATTACAACCGACTCAAAAGCAAAGGAAAAAAAGGATCAAGACAAGACCTTGGCAACCGGGTTATCACCGCCAGGAATACCAAACTTGGACCCAGAAGAACCGAAATCTGATTCCGATTCCATAGATTATGTGGAATTAGATTCTGGCTCATCACCAGACTCAGAACTAGACAGGTAGCCCTCATCTAGCTACCAGACAAGAGATGGTGCTGCAGATGTATCCAAAATGCTACTGGATGGGTTCACACTCGGTTGGTTCGTGATCATGGAGATGGTAAGGTTATCCTCCAAGTTCTCTGAGTCAGCCGGAGGATCTATAATGAGACATGCCAGCGCTGCCCCCTACTCCAAGCTCGCTGTTGTCCAAGTCACTTTCCATGTCCTTTTCAGCTTCAGTACTTGGCTCAGCCTTTTCCTCAGCATCATTATCTTGCAACTGTAGATCAAAGAAGATTTCAAAGCCAGGGACACGCTGCTTCGTAGAATTCATCCAGGGTTTGGGAAAGCCGCAAAAGGGGAAATCTTCTCCCTCTTGAACGAAGCGGCCATTTAGCATTCCCCAGATTGGCCTGTGGATAAGCTCATAGTGTTTCCCGGCTTGCTTGGATCTAGCTCTGCCTGTCATCTCTTCTCTTTTACTGATCCAGTCCTCTTTTGTGGGTACATAACCCAGATCAAATGTATGTGGATTGTGTGGTACGTCTTCTAATGATGTGACGCCTTTCCTGCCACTTCTTCCAAGCCCCATTCCTGGCACATGTTGTACTTTGTTCATGAAATAAATAAACTGGGCGCTAACATACATGCCCTCGTCTGCTGCCAAGATGGTTTGCACTACTCGGGCCTCAGCCAGAGTGAACCCTGAGAGGAAAACATCCTCCTCGCCATGTGTGATTTCCAACACTAGTGTAGTTACCTCTGGCGGGGGATGGATGGATGAATTCCTGAAAACAATCGTCATTCCCTTCCCGTGAGGGTACTTTAACATTTGGTAGAGGGTGGAGGAGACTGCTTTTACCATATGCAACCAGGGCCTCCTTAGTAGTAAGTTGAAGGTGGCCGGGATATCCAGGACATAGAACTCGACATCCTGTGGAGTTGGACCTACTTAGACTCTGATTTGCACTGTGCCCATAACCTCCATGTTCGTATTATCATATGTCTGAATTACTTGGGCCTTGGGCACAAAGTTTGCTGGTCTAAGGCCGGTTGCATAAGCTATGTGGGAAGGACAGACGTTGATAGCTGAAACGATTTCTGTCAACACCACTAGAACCCATTTTTCCTTGCACTCAACTGATATGTACATGGGTTTGTTGTGAGCTGAGCCTTCCGGCGGCAGTTCTTTGTTAGAAAAGGTCAAGGTTGGCCCGGCACCACCTTGGAAAACCAATCACACAAGCTGTTTAAGGGTAGTGTCAATGGACAATTTAACTTTATCTATTGCTGACAGTACTGCCTGTCGATGTACGTGGGAGGCCATGAGAAGACCCCAAATCGAGATGTCAGCTCGTATTTTCTTAAGCTGCTTCAACACTGCCTCCTCTTCCAGCTACTTCTCTTTCTGTTTTTCAACCTCTTTATCTTTCCCAGATGCCTCAGCTTGATCTAAGTGTGGTGGTTTGAAATACCGCCCACCTTTTATCATATGATCTATCTCTTTCGCATACCACGTGTTGTTTGGGAGGCACTCACTCCAGTTTTCGTCGGTGTGAGCCAGAAGTAGATCGTCATTCACTCACTATACACCTCTGTCAATTGATAAACAGTTGTTCGACTCTATTTGGATTACTGTCACATCACAAGTTTCCCCCGTAGGGTGTTGGGTCATTACTGCTTTTTGGTTGTCTTCAACTCTCTCTTGTGCGAACTGCAGTGTAGCTTCCTGTTCTGTGTCCATAGTACTCACAGTGCCCAGTTCTTAAGCTAAAATTTTCATTGTAGGGTTCTCCGACAGTTTTCCCATTTCATTGGCCGTTCCGACCACTACAGCAATTCTTGCTCTCTTTTCCTCAGGTTTTGTTTTAATTCCTTTCTCCCTGTCTGGTTTATTACTGAACCACCCAGAGTTATCCGCTGATCCATTCAAATCGAACCAGTCAATTTGCATATCCCCTTGATCTTGTTCGCTAAAAATTACAGGTTGTCTAAGTCCTCCTTAAGTTTCACCAAATCATTCAAACCTTGGCTCAGGCCATCCTCCCTAACTATATTGACCTCCACTATAGTTGGCAATACCACTTCCTGCTTGACTTGATCAATCGACACAATGTAGCAACTTCGATCGTACACCCCCTCAGACAAGTCCTCAGAGCACTCAGGCAACGAACTCTTACTCACTTCTATGGCCAGCCTCCCTTCTACTGCAATTGTCACCACCACAAGTTTAGGTTGATTTGCAGACGTATCCATCATGCACAAATCTGTACTTTCAAGAATGAACATCATCGGTTTGGGTAGGTGGGAAGGGGTAATATATACACTGGGATCGTAGGGGATGGCCAATGTATGGATTAGGTTTAGGTTGTGAGGTAGGGAAACTTGATTAAGGGCCAGGAGGGGGTTGATTGTTACATTTGGTTTCTGGGGAGGTGCGATCACCTTATTGTCAATGAAGTCTTGAATCTCGTGACGCAGCCTGAAGCATTGGTCAGTGTCGTGACCATGTTGCTTTGGTGAATTTGGAAGAAGGTCAGGTAGTGGGCAAGGCTCTAATGGTTTAAGGTGCCCTTTTTTGATCAACACCTTCATGGCTTGAGATAAAGGCACATAGAGTTGGGTAAAGGTCCTCTGGGATTGGGCAGGGTTAGTTGAAGTTTGTGGAGTTGTGTTTGCAAAGGGATTGACAGTCTTGGTTGTAGTGGTGACGACGCTCACATCCGACGGCCGCGCAACTGTGCTACCACTGGTGGTAGCATTGGAACTGTGCACAAAAGGCCTCTTTGCCTACTCTTTCTTATCAGTAATCAGCCTTTGTTTCATGGCATCTTTAATCTGAACCCCCATCTCATGGAGCTCGGTAAATATAAATAGAGGTAAGACGATCATTTTCTACAACAACTTCCTGTGCAGATTGCGGACTACTATCCTTATTTGATCTTTCTCGGAAGGCCGTATGGTCATCATTGAAGCTTTGGCCCTCCACCTCATCACGAATTCTGAGAAGCCCTCCTTCAGCTCCTGGCGGGTTGTCTTAAGATCATGAGTTGTGACCTTGATTTGTGTGCTGTACGAGTACTGTGCAACAAAGGCCTTGGCCATTTCCTCCAAACTCTATTTCACAGAATCCTCTAGCTTCATATACTCTATCGTTGCTATTCCCGACATGGTCTGGCCAAAGAGTGAGAGCTTCTGCAACCTGGTCAAGCCCATCAGCTGTAAAATGTCTGAAAACAGCCGAAGATGAACCATGGGGTGTCCAAAGTCGTCGAATCTATCGATGTACGACATTTTGAACCGATCTAGCAATGTCATTGCAGAGTCGGTATACCCATCTTCTATGTCGGGAATAGAGTTAACTCCTTGTGCTCTCTTGAATAGCTTCTCTAGCTTGTTGACTTTAAGCACAGTTGGGTCAACCTCAAACTCAAATGGAGCCTCGGTTTGATACACAAGTGCTTTGGAGGTTTGTGGTGGAATCGGCTCTGCCGGATTTCCCTGATTTGGATTGCCCTGATTTTTAGCATGGGCAATGACTCCGGGTGCTGGGATACCTGTAGGAGGTGCATGAGATGCAGAAGTTGCTGTCAGCTGTGGTTGTTATTATTGCAGCCTGTTTATTACCTCAGCCTGACGGGCTATGACCTCGGCTTGTCGAGTAGCGTCTTGCTGCATAGTTTTAACTGTTTACTGAAGATGATGAATCAATTCCTTGATACTGACTAGGGGATATTGTGCCATTGGACTAGGCGCGTGATCTCGTACTGGACTAGATATAGAAGACTATTCCTGAGCCTGACTAGATGCAGGTGAAGTGAAGGGTGACTGCTGTAGAAACTGGACTGATGAACTCTTCCTGACTCTGCTCCGTCTAGTAACCTGTGAGAGCGAAGTAAACACGGTGCTGTCCCCTAACAAGATCTTCGGCTTTGCAAAGCCTTCTGACACGGGTCTAGAGCACTTGGGAGATATCCGAATTTTCTGAAGTTATGGTGTTATACTACCTAGCAAAAAGAAATAAAGCAAAAAGAAAGCAATAATCAGAAACCACACAACACCTCAGTTACAATGTTAACAATACACAGATGTAATCAAAGCTGTAGAACTGCACTTAACACTGAATTCTATCCAAAACGGATACCCAGCTTACAATTGATATGCACATTCTTATACAATTTCATTGTAAAGCACATACCAGCTAAGTGAGAGCCAAAACATCCCTATGAGGGGGTAAGGTTACTCTGTCCTAGTTTCGCGAGGAACTAGGGTTCACTATTCAACAAAGTGGTTTTATGCAATCTTGTATTCGAGTAAGTATCCTGTCATAGTTTGGAACAGTCTCTATGGCTTTTCGATATGCAACTAGGCCAAATGGTCAAAAGGGTACCTCAAACCAAGTGGTTTCATGCAATCCTGTATTCACCAATTTTATTATTCCATTTTAGATTACCATCCGTGCTTTAATTCATTGAGTTCAATGGTGAGTTTAAGTCCTCTAATGGAAAGAAGGCTCAAACCAAGTGTTGTCTTAGGCATGAAAGAGACATCATACTGTTGGTAATGAACCCCCTAAGGGATTAAACTATTAAGCATGACATCTCAATCTCATGCTTAAACAAATAAGTAGTTTGAACCACTTTCAAAGCAAAACAAAAGCCAAGAAAGGAGGGAGGTTGCAGAGATGATTAAGAGTGATCACAAGTATGGAAAGCCATAAATAAATGCAATCAACTCAAATAAGATGGTGGCTAAGGCTTAAACCACCAATCCTATGAGGACAATTACACTATAAGAATACAAAACAAAGCTCAAATGCAATTATCAACCAAAAATAGTGCTAAAACAGTCTAAAAATAGTCCTAAAACATGTTGAAATTAAGACAAAAATAACTAGATTAATAAGCTAAAACATAGCACAAGCTAGGCTAGTAAGCAAGACACAAGGAGAGGAGGCTAACTGTTCCAAATTTGGACTTCAAAATATGATTTTAACCACTGAAATAACTCTAAAAAATAGTATTTGAAAGCTCAGAAACAGATAGTAAAATGATAAGAAACACAAGGGAAAAGACCCTTAAAACAAGGTGGAAAGAAGGGTGAACCACCCCTCAACCTTTAATGGCCTTAAAATCCAAGCTTCAACCCAAAAATACAGAGTTTTTATAGCCCAAAAATAGTTGGAAATTTGCAAAAATAATAGCAAATAAAACAAAGTAACAAGCAAAGCCTTATACCTCTTGAAGAGAAGACCAATTCTTGACAACAAATCAAGATAACATACCCTTCAAGAGCTTAAATCAAGCTCAAAAGTACCTCAGCTCAAAGATGAGAAGGTTTGGTTATGAGTGTATAGGCAAAGGTTAAAGATATGTAGGCAAGCGTGTAGAAATTTGGAAGAGAGAGAGAGAATTGTAGAGAGAGAGGAAAAATTTTGCTCTAAAATTTTTCTAACCTTAAAACATGAGAGGAAGGCCCTCTATATATAGAAAATATAAATTTCCCTCAAGAACATCCAGCCTTACACGTGGGAGCAAATGCAAGCATCTATGCAAATAGCTGGCACAACTATCACAAAATATCTACAAAAGACCCTGTAACCGGCAACCAAAAGTGATGGCCAGCAGCCCAAAAAGGTGGCCGGCAGGCCACTAAGGGTTGCAGGCTTGAAAAACCAAGGTTTAGTTCAAGAATGAGGCAACAGGGGTGTAGGGTTTGAAATGCTCAAAGTTGTGACATTCCGCTGAGAACTTTGAGCACTTGACAAGCATGTAAACTCATCATTGGGTGTGTATGCGATGACGTCTAAATCGTAAGGACCGTAAAAAATGGGGTGTCTACAAGTAATACTTTATTTCCCCTAAGTAGTCATAGTTCAAGTCTGAGACCACTAATAACTCTGGAGTAGAGGTTGTTGTTTCACTAATGAAAGTTCCATGCAAAACACACCTTCATGATGCATACTAGTCTATCTTTGTTTGGTAAACTCTCTTGTCCTTGTTGATATTAAAATAAATGGGGGATTGCTGGACCATTTTAATATCTTTTAATTATTTATTTATTTTGTTCATGAATCTCATTTTGTTTGGTGAATGGAGATTCATTGTTTTTTGGTGACCTTTTATCTTGTTCATGAATTGAGATTAATTGGAAGTTCATGAATTTGGTGGTGAGTTAATATTTGGAGACTCTCCCCTGTTTTTAGTCTAATGGTTATTAGTATATTTTGGGTATAAATTATAAGGTCCTAGTGGCCTATAAATATTTCCTCTCATCTATTATTTTCTACACCAGCTATTGTTTATACTTGAGAGATTACTAGCAAAGAATGGTGTTTTTCTTGGTGGAGCTTTGGGTTCACCATCTTGTGCAGAGTTGGCTTGAACCATATGACAAGGTGGTCGGGCTGTTGTATCTTGGAGGAGACAAGTCATAGTTTCGTGACTGCTACATCAGTATTTGGGTTTTTCCTACCGCAGTGGATTTAATCTCCTTAAAGAAAACAAGATATCCGTGCCTCAGTCTGATCTATTTGTATCTCATTTTCTTGGCATTATTTATCAATAAAATATAATTTTTCTGGTATTTTCACCAACAATTTATATTTACGTATAAGACTAAAGTTACAATTAAAATTCTAATTATTCAATTATATATACAATACATACAAACATGTTAAAAGAAAAGTCAACATCTTACCAAAATTTTAACATCTGTCACTAATATTATATAAATGTATTATCTATAGTTAGTTATTTTTTATGTATAAATAAAATTAGATATTGTTTACATTTTTAAATATATAAATTACATATTTATCTTATTTTTTATACATATCTTTACATTATTTAATGTATAATTATATATTTATTATATTATTTAAATAAATATTAAACGAACAACTAACCAGCCAAGATAGCGAGTTAAGTTTTAGTATGTATAGATTTGTTTATTAAAATTTTAATGAGTTTGAATTCAAAAATAATAAAAATTTAACGAATCGAATTCGAACGAGTTCTTACAGAGCGGAACTCGACCTTAATTATTTACCAACAACCCCTCATTGCAGCCCTAATTACACATATAACATGTTTGATGAGTACATCACATTTACTAAACATGACCTTAGCTTATCACGTGATCTTAAAAACCTTTTATGAAACTCATCAAATACGTTGTGTATTTTGGTTGACTCTCATAGTCGGTTTGGGATGCAAATGTTTTAATTAAAAAATTACTGAGGATTTCATTGTCAAAACAAATCCTCAATAAATGTGAATTTTGATTGAAGGTATAAATTAGATCATTGAATTAGTTAAACTGTTGTGATCATAAATTTAAGTTATGTAAGTGCGTTCAACTTTTAATTGTCTTGTAAAAAACAAATATGCTTTTGTTATGGATATATACATATTCAAACAATTTAATTTTTTATATGAATAATTTATTCTACAAATTTATAATATAAACTATTTAGATTATTAAAAAAGACTTGAGACATGAGCTATATTGAACTTCACAACAGCCTGTTATAACCCCAGTCACAGCATAAATTCATATTTTTTAATATTGTTGTTATTAATATTTAATTATGAACTATAACGCTAAGGAATTGGCTTTCTGTTGTCCGGATGTGTTTGGGGTCAATTAGGTCACGGATCTTGCTTTAATAATGTAAATATATATTATTTATAAAAAAAATTAAATTAATTTAATAATCATAATCTATTAAATTTATCATATTTATTTAAAAAAATAAAATAACAATAATTTTTAAAAATACACCATTTTTTTTATGCAGCTCTTGGGGGTTGTTTGTTAACAATTTTGTTTTTTATTTTATGTTTTCGTTTTCATTTTTTTAAAATTGAAAACGAAACTTATTTGGTTTATTATTTTCAATTTCAAAAAAATAAAATTAATTTTAAAGTTTTTAAAAAATTTGAAAACACAAAAAATCATTTTCACTTGATTTTAAAACAAACTCTCCCTCTCTCCTCTCACTCTTTAGCTTCGGCCACCGCCACCGCCACCGCCGTCGACTACTGCCAACCCTCGCTATTGGTGGGTAGGGAGCTTTGACCAATTTTCGACGACTCTCCAATGGATGGGTGGTCACATCATGATCTTTGCCCACCTCGTGTTCTCTAATCACATCCAACCACTAATTCCGTGCAGACACTTTCGATTACCTATTGTTATTGGTCACTACATTAGTCTACCCTCCATCTTTGGCCACCAAATCTAGCAACTCATCAAATATATTTCACTAATTTTTTTATTTATTTTAAAAATATTTTTGTACAATAAAAAAAAATAAAAATCTATATCTTATTTTTTGTATTTGAGGATTATATATTTTAGTCAAAAAGTCTAAAAATCACTATAAATTATCATATCATTTTCTATATTTTTATATATTTTTTTTTATAAAAAATTAAAATTATTAAAATAACTTATTTTGAAACGAGACCTAAAAACTGAAACAAACCAGCTGTTAATAACACCTCTACGCATCACCACAACTATGTCTGAGGACCAATTAATAACTCTTGACCAGTGGCAAAAAAATTACACTGTATTTGGTTTGGTTTAGTTTTGGAAGATAAATTTTTGAAAAGAATTTTAAAATTTCAAAATTTATTTAATTGTATATTTTGAAAATAGTTTTTTAATTTGAAATTTAATAGTTTGGGGTAAATTTTTTTTTTTTTGTAATTAAATAGATGAGTGTGAGAGAAAAATTGATTGATTAATGTATAAGATGTGAGAAAAAGAGAGATGAGATAAAAAAAAGTGATTGAAAACAATTTTAAAAAAATTGTAAACCAAACAAATTTTTATTTTTAAACTCTAAAAAATTATTTTGAAAACTAAACCAAACAAGACGTTAATGGCGCAAATTCAATCCAATATTTGATGCAATTCTTCTAATGTATCGGAGTTGTACTAAAAAAAATTATTATTTATAGTACAGGATAAATTATAAATACATATTTTGAGATTTATTTAAAATATAAATTATTTCTATAATTTTAAAAATTATAAATATCTCATTATTAGAATTTTTTATTTAATAGAATTAATTAGAAAAAATAAAATTCATAATTATTCTTTTATACAATAATAAAATTATCTAAATTATTTATTGAAACATATTTATAATATTATTAAAATTATTAATTATCTTCATAATTTATTAATAAAAGAGACAATTTATTATAAAATTAAAAATTACAAGAATAATATATAATTTCTAAAATCACAGCAATTAATTTATAATTTGATCAAATCTCTGAAGTAGATTTATAATTTATCTTGTAATATAATTATTTTATATTTGTCTTAATTATTTGAAAATGCCTAAGACCCGGTAAGTCTTTGGTCATCCTGACCAGCGATTTGGAAAAAAAAAATTTTTTTTTTTTTTAAATTTCAACCAATGAAATGGTGCCATGTCACTGGGGTTGACCCCCAGTGGGGTCTAAAGCACTGCCCTAATTATTTACAATTTCTCGGCGTACTTTAGCAGCAAACGCCACGTCACCGGAAACCCAAGCTCGACACGCGTCGATTCGCTACCCATTTTTTCTTTCTTTCTAGGGTTCGAGTCAGCGTAAATCTAAACCTGCGCTAGTCTCCCCTGTTTGGCTCGTTTCCTTCACGGGCGGATCCTCTAGAGTGTATTCTCTAGAGTGATCCTCTGAACGAGGATTTTTCCATTGAGAAGAATCGGGCGGTGAGGATTTTCAAAAAAAAATAAATAAACAAGATCAACCCCTCAACAATGGCGATCTCTCTCTCCTCCTCAACAATGGCGATCTCTGCAACTTGAAGATCAACGACCTATCTCTCTCTCCTCCTCCTCCTAACCCCCCTTCTCCTCCTCCTCCGATGTAGATCTGCACCGTATAGATCTTCGTCGCTAGCGAGCCAATTTTGGGGTTCGCCATTGGAGGCAGCATCGGAAACAGAGGAAGGTTGTGAAGAAACAAAGCTTCTTGCAATGGGAGAATCAGAAGGAAAATTGAGATTTTCTCGGGAAAATGAAGGGTCAATCAATGGGAAATTCAAAGAAGAAAGTGATATTGGGGAAGGTGCAAATCGGAACCAGCGAGAAGAGGAGAGAGGCTCAATCTGGAGGCCACTCACGAGAACCTGAAGGTTGGGTTTTGGAGCTCCTCACCCTCCAATCCCAATCTCCAACCCACCACAACCCTCACCCTTTCTCTTCTCATCTTTTCGGCGCTTCTCGGCTCCGACAAGCGAGGAACTCCACCTCAAATCGCTCCTCGCCATTGTTGATCTGAAAAAAGCTTCAAAAAATCTGATTTTTTTTTTTTTTTTTAGAAAATCCTCACCAAAACGACGTCGTTTTGGTGAGGGCTAAGCAAAGCCGTCCCATCTCCACTTTAGGAGATCACTCTAGAGAATTCACTCTAGAGGATCCGCTCGCTTCCTTCACTTCCCGATTTCTGGCGAACTAGTTAAAATCAAAACCCTCTCTCTCTCTCTGCGCTTTCTCTCTAAAAGTATCTCTCGGAGTATATCCCGTCAATAGCGCCTGCAAAACCCTAATTCTAGTCCGCCGCCTTTGCCTCTTCAAGCAACAACACCATAGAGCCGAAATTTTCTATCATACCTGTAAGTACTTCCAAAGTGAATTGATATATATATATATATATATTATGGCAATCATCGCACAAACGTAGATGCATTTGTATTCGTTGGTAATTTGTGCCGTGCTGCGTCAAAAGATCAAATTTTTGTAGATTTTTGTTTGGTCTTGTAGCTTGGTTTATGGAATATTGTGTAATTCGGTTGGTGATCTTGTGGCTGACCGAGAAACTGAGGAGCAGAGAGGAAAAAGCTGGAAAAACTCTGA
Source organism: Camellia lanceoleosa (assembly GCA_025200525.1). NCBI lineage: Eukaryota > Viridiplantae > Streptophyta > Magnoliopsida > Ericales > Theaceae > Camellia > Camellia lanceoleosa. Next base: position 24,813 of record JANUSC010000286.1, on the reverse strand, counting down.
GTTCGGAAGAAAATGGGGGACTGAGTGTCTGATTGAATCACAACGTTGGAAATCTTGAAGAATTGATTTTGTTCTGATATAATATCAATTGGTTCTCAGTAGCCAAGCGGAGCTTTCAAGATTAATGCCACGAACTGGGTTTTCTGCGTATATTGCTTGTATGTAGTTGTCTTTATTGCAGTATTGGAAGTTCCAGGGTCAGGTGGGTGTTTGATTTTAGGGCTTCGAAGGTCTTTTGGAATTGATTGGTGTTGATAGAAGCTTGACAGAATTTGCACTTTTCTGCAACTTTACTTTGGAATTTTGGTGGGTGTTGTGCCGTTTCTGTGGTAGCTCTTGTCTTCCTCACTAATGGCAGAATACGGCCCTTGGATTGGCGGGCTTTCTTCTGGATTGGCTGTGGTATTGAGCGGTGACAGCGGTGGGCGAGTTCTCAGAAGAACCGTCTCATTTCTTCTTATAACGATTTTGGTGACCAGTCCGTGGGCGAACTCTTGAACACATTTTCGATCTCCCTTGCAAAACAATTAATCCGCTGACATGTCCACTTGACACTAGTGTAGTTCGTTCCATAATAAAGAATGAGTTCATGAAGTATCATGTAAATTTGGACATGGTCATCAAAAATAGGGATGGAGTCTCTACTACTGATGATAGTTGTGGACCACTTATTGTTGCAATTGAAGAATCTAGCATCTGTGGTGATTTTCGAATTGTCAAATCGCCTCTGCTTCTAGAAAGCCAAGCCATGTTTAGTAGTGCAAGGGCCAATTTCTGTGTATGGAAAGGGAAATGGATGTATGAAGTGATTCTTGAAACTTCTGGCATACAACAGTTTGGATGGGCAACTCTGTCTTGCCCATTCACTGATCATAAGGGTGTAGGAGATGTTGATGATTCTTATGCATATGATGGCAAAAGGGTTAGTAAATGGAATAAAGAAGCTGAGCCTTACGGTCAGTCATGGGTAGTTGGTGATGTAATTGGATGTTGCATAGATTTGGACCATGATCAGATATCATTCTATAGGAATGGTTCCCCCCTTGGGGTAGCATTCAGTGGAATTAAGATGGTGCCTGGACTGGGGTATTATCGGCCATTTCTCTTTCTCAAGGGGCAGTGTGACTTAAATTTTGGGGCTCGCCCATTTAAATACCCAATTAAGGGTTTCTTCCCCATGCAAGGTCCGCCATCTACAAGCCTCCTACTAATTTGCTGGATTGCTTATCGAGGTTATTGGAGATGCAACGCATGGAGAGGACAGAGTTCAGTTCTGTTGAGAAATTCAGAAGATTGAAGAGGTTTGTGCCATGTGAAGAGCTTTTCTACCCTGTCTCTCGTGGGATATGCGAGGAGTTTTTCTCTGCACTTGATGCGGATGTGGTGAGCATAGAGTACATAGGGTGGGGTCCACTTCTGTCTTTCATAATGGAAGTCTTTGGGGGGCATCCTCCACATGATTATATATGTTTGGATAGGGTACTTGATCTCTTATTAGAGTTTCAAAGGTCAAGACTGATGTTCAAGCATATCATAAATGCCCTCTCATGTGGTTGTAAAATAGCGTCACTGGTTCTGACAGAGTGCCCATACTCAGGATCATACCCCTATCTTGCATTGGCATGTCACATTCTCAGACGGAAGAATTGATGGCACTCTGGTGGAAATTGGAAAATTTTTAATTCTTGTTTGAAGGGTTTCTATCAAGGAAGAGTCCCAACAGGCAGGATCTTCAGTATCTGATTCCTTCTGTTTGGTGGCCTGGTTCATGCGATGATATATCCTATGAAAGTAGCATGATGCTTACTACCACAGCCTTATCTGAAGCACTCAGTAAGGTATGCCCTTTATGTGAACTAATATGTTCAGCTACATAGATTTAACCTTTTTCTTGTTTCAATTCTCTGTGGTTTTGGTTTATCTGATCTAATCATGCATGCAATGCTACCATCCATGCAGTGGTTAAGAAGATAGTGAAAAGAGATGAGAGAAACTTATTGGAAACACTAACTGATGAAGTTATGGGCAAGAAGAGTTTAACTAGGCATGTATTGTTCTATAAATTAAAAATTGAATGGAAAAAATAACTCACCATATAATTTTTCTTACAACTTATTGTCTCAAGCCCTGTTATGCCTAATTCTTGAACATGAATTATTGTGTCAAATCATTAGAAAATTAATTAAACAAAATCTGCAATTGCCCTTTTGTTTATATGTAATTGTTTATGATTTCTGTAGGGTTCTATGTTCTTAATAAGAGGTGGTTCATTTTAGCTATGAAGCATGTATACAGGCACTGGTGTGGGCTAAGAAGCATGACACGTCGTGTCCAACATGACATGATGTGACACTCATCGAACAATTCCCAACACTTAGATACACATGAAACAATGCAATATACCTCGCCACAGAGCATTACGTTCATTGAAATCTTCATAACCACTTTCCGTGCAAAGAAATATACCGTGCCATAATGTTACCGATGGCAAGACCCCTTTATCTTTAGGGAGAGACAGTTTCCCAATGCTCAATGTTAATGATGGCAAGCTCCCTCTATCTTTTTGCAGTCTTGTGTCTTTACATTTAACAAGAATGTGTGTAAACTTGCACTAGTTATTTGAAATTTTGTTTGAATTAGTTGTTGTTGAACGCGTGGGTGTCCTGAATGCACTTTGTCTTGCTGAAATGTAAATGGGTCATCATTTATCTATGTAGTGACCTGCTTCTATTGGAAAATACTAGTAGACACTAGACATTGGTGTTAGCTGTTCAAAATGTGCATAATTTGTTTGTTCTGCAAGATTTTTGGATGGTTTGCTATTTGGCGTTATGGTGCATCATGATTCATATTAGCAACTTGGCTCACTTGACTTTCCTGGGTTTTTGGATGTTTCATATTGTAGATGGAATAGTGGAAAATACTAGTAGAAATTGGTGCTAGCTGTGGCTACATACGCATCCTTTGTTTGTTCTGCAAGAATTTTGAATAGTTTTCTAGATGGCATTATGGTGCATCATGTTTCATATTAGCAACTGGAGCTCTCCTGATTTTCATGTTGTAGCAATGGAATGGCATAGGAGTTAATTTGTGCCTAACTGAAGTTTTTGTCTTTTATGTCTATAACCAGTAACAAATGTGTTCTGTTTACAGATTGAGGAGAAGCACAGGGACCTTTGTCGTTTAGTCATGCAGTTCATACCGCCTACAACACCTTCTCAGTTGCCTGGTTCAGTTTTTAGGACATTTTTGCAAAACCTTCTGTTGAAAAACAGGGGAGCAGATCATAACCTGCCTCCTCCAGGGGTTTCTAGCAATTCTGTTCTTGTTTCATTGTTTACAGTTATACTTCATTTTTTATCAGAAGGCTTTGCTATGGGAGACATCTCTTGCTGGATGAAAGGATGTGGGACCAATGTGGGACCCGATGTTGGTTTTCTCCACAGAGGTGGCCAACAAAGCTTTCCCATAAGCTTGTTTCTAAAAAATGATCCCCATCGAGTTGACATTTGTAGGCTTGGAGGATCATTCAGTCATCTAGCAAAATCGCATCCTGTAATTGGGGACCAGGAAGCAGAAATAATTCGGTGGGAGGAAGGATGTATGGATGATGAAGAAAGCAAAGTAACACATTCTAGTAGGCAGAAGCCTTGTTGTTGTTCTAGTTATGACGTTAATTTTTCAAGTATTTCGAAAAATCCGATCAGACACACAACCAAAGGCTTGCAAAGCCATTGTAGCTCTATTCCAGAGAGTTCTGCTCGTGTTGCTACAGATTACAGTACTGGAAATTTGAATGATGAGATAACAGATAAACCCAGCACGAGTGACCAATCTGAATCTGAGTTTGGTTATCGGCCAGTGCATCAAATGAGGATTATACCAATGGAGAGTTATTTGTCTGCAGCAATGCTGAAAGAAGAGGAGCTTCTAGATGCTATGCTTTTGTTGTATCATTTGGGTCCTGCTCCAAACTTTAAGCAGGTAAGATAATATTTTCTTATAAAATAATTTTTATTGGTAAATACACTCTCTCTTCTGGCTTTGGGTTTTAATAATCTGTTTGAATTTTGGAATTGTTGTATGTGATACATGGATATGCAGTCTCATTACATAATAATAGATGTGGGATAGGAGATTGGCGAAAAGAGTGGAATATTGAAAGCAGAAGAGGAACACCTATCAATCAATTTGCTGATAACCACTTACTATACTCATAATAGGTGATTTATAGAGTGTTAGTTGTGGCATTGTTGGTCTGTCAACCATGCGATTGTTCTTGGTTATTATCATTTGGAAAGCAAATCATTTGTATGCATTGTTTTTATTTTATCATTGGATTCCAAGTTATTTCCATCACACTTGCAACGTGTTTCATATTTGTCCGATGGATACCGTGTCCACCAGTGTCCAAAGCATATGTGGTTCCAAAAAATTAGAAAATAATAGGACATGCTTGTACTCATTTCAGACACCTGTCTAGAGTGTTTAAGGTATCTGGTGTGTCTGAAAAGTGTTGGCGTCTGACCTGAGCATGACCCTTCTTAGAAGTGTCTGTGCTTAGATTTTCTCTTATGTTATTTGCCTTTAATTGTCTACTGGTGCTCAATGGGTTGCAAGCTTTCCTACATTTAAGCAATTGAAGTTTTATTTGTTTTTCTTTTTTCCTTCTTGTTGGCCTTAAGCTTGCAACACAGTTTTGGTACTAGTAAAGTTTATCTGCTGGTGGAATATATATGATTAGTTTTTGTCTGAAATGCCATATCACAATCTGAAATGTGTCATTTACATTGTAGGCATCGTCTTACATGTCTCGTCAATCACACTCAATATCTTTACTGGAAGAAACTGATAAACAAATAAGGAGCGAGCTTGTGGAGCAACTAAAAGCGCTTGAAGGAAGCTCGTAGTGTTTATCGAGAAGAAGTTAGGGATTGTGTCAGAAATTGTGCATGGTAAGATTATTTTTCTGGAATTTTTTATAATTGTTTTAGACTTATGTCTATTGTTTTCATGCATCTCCTCCTTACCTGTCATTTCATATATTCAATGTGTTTTTTGATCCGTTCCTCCGGGATTTTTCTTCCCCCTCTTGCTCACTATATGAAAATTTCTTATTAAAACATTCTGACATCAAGCACTATAATGCAATTTTAATTCTACTTCGAAGTCCTCGTGTTGCACCCATTTTGCCAGTTTTTTAATGTGGTTGATGAATAGTTTTTAACTTTATTTATATATAAAAAAAATTCTGCTTTATTAATTTGATAATTTGCAATTTATGTTCAGTGTTCTGTGTTTTCTGTGCTTGCAGTTCATCTTGTATAAGAGCCTTTTCTTTTTATTTTTACTGAAATGCAAGTTGATTGGGATTTCATGTTGTTGCTAATTTATTTGAGTCTTTTTGGAAAGAATTTCTTGATCAAGATGCACTTGGTCTTTCATCATGTTGAATCGCTTCAGGTTCTGAGCTTTCTCTAAAGTGGATTGTACAGATGAGAATTTTTCTCAGAATTGTACATTTATTCAGTTTTAGATAATTAAATTTTGCACCCTACTGGCTTTCATTTAATTGTGAATTACCTTTCTTAGCTCCAAAGCATAGCCATGTTTTCAAGTGAAGAATATTTTTGATTTATGTGGCAGTTTAGGATGGCTGTTGTTGTACAGACAACTATACTTTAGTGCCAGGGATGCCAAGGTTTGTGATTAACTAGTAGTCTTGTAGTAGCTAATTTCTTAAGACAGTTGATGGTTTCTTCCTTCTGATTTACCCCCACCCCCACCCCCCATATGTATATATTTGGGTCACTGAATGAATGGACATATATATTGTCTGTTCTACCGTCATGACCAGGAAATCAATAAGATCTTTCCATCAGAAGTACCATTCTAACTGCTAATTAGAATGGTGTAGTTACTCAGGATTTGTGTAGTTGTCACCCAATAGTTGCAAGTGTTCATTCAAAATAGTGGTTGTAATAGAGGAAAGCTAAAGTGCACAGAAGCTTTTAACAGAATGAGAATAGAATACATATATATGAGACAAATGGTTGGTCTCACATGAATGGGTATGTGGGGTCAGCCATTTGGGACCAACCACTCTATGAAAATCTTGTGTGTTTATGTTATTAGAATGTTACGATTCGCGATTAGATTTGCAATTTTTGCAAAATCGATACAAATCTATAGTAAATCTATTTTGGTGTGAATCGCATGATTCACAATCGATTATGATTTGATACACTTTTATGATTCATACAACTATTGAAACAATTATATCCGAGATAATTCAATTCTTTTTTTCTGCTTCTTTTTAGTGTAAATGACAGAAATACAACTACTCACAGACTTGAGTACAAAAGCAACCGATGTATATACATATGATTTGTTATTATTTTGGTGATCATGAAGGTTAATAGGAAGCAATATGATTTAGAGAGACCCAACATGTTTTTAACATTTTCTTTTCATTTTTAAAAAAAAAAAAATATCTTTTAAAAATGTTTAAGGTTAAAGTAACTTGCAGCATAAGTTATCTATTGGTATTTTATTGAAATAAATATAGTTCAATATTACATGGGTGAGCTCAGTTAAACCTCCACAATATATTTATTTTTTTAAAACACTTTTTTGAACAATAAGTATATATACCTTTTAAAATGTTTTTTGTTTTAAAATAAAGGTTTCCATTTAATTATTTCTTATTATTGGGTCATTGTTACTTGGAAAGGTATGTGTGCTTATTAGTCAAATATCAATATCATTGTTAAGGTATTGGTATTTTAAAATTGAGAGTTTGTCTTTGTTTAATTTCTTTATTAAGAAAAGTCGATAAACAATATCTTAAAAAAGGAAAAGGAAAAATGGTGCTCTTACATGGGCACCTGCAACAACTTCTTACCTATTAGATCATGTGATCATCATTCAAAACAATATTTTTATTGAAGTAAGTCTAAATACTTCATATTTATAAGATATATTTAACATCTAAGTGTGTAGATATATTTTTCTAAGTAATATAGAAAAACTGAGCTAATCTTTACGATTCACGATTACGTACAAGGCCATTTTGATTCACGATTTGAATCTTGATTTGACAACTAATAATCCTAAAGTTTGCTTTCATAGTTACTAGGAAAAACAATATTGGTATTACATAAACACATTTTAAATGAAGAAACCATTTATTGTTAGGTTTGAGAAGCTTCGTTTGATACTTTTTGTAATTAACAAAAAAATTCAAAATTATTATTGTATTTATGCTCTTTATTTCCTTTTGTTCACTTTGTTTTGCCTTACAGGTACCGTATCTCTTTGTTTTCACGATGGAAGCAAAGAGGGATGTATTCAGCATGCATGTGGCTTGTTCAATTGCTTCTGGTTGCGAGCAAAGTGGATTCAGTGTTCCTCTATATTCCGGAATTTTATCTTGAAACTCTGGTAGATAGATTATTCCTCCCTTACCCCCAGTGAGATCATTCAAATTACCATTTTGACATTTTTCTGCTGCAAGCTAATAATATGAGCTCTTATTCTATTTTTCTGAAACCTAACATTTGCATTCTTTACTTATGTTGAACTTGTTACAAGAACATATTGAATTAGTCTATCAAGGCACTTAGAGAAGTCTTGGAATTGTATGTAGATGCATTAGTTATCACTTAATGGACCGAACTCCATATTGAGATTTCAGAATATCTACCATGCTCAAACATTACTCATATTCTTTGAGATAACTAAGTAGTTGACACTCAAAGTACCCCAAATAGAAGGGATGCTAAAAGACTCTGCCATCATCATGGTAGCTATGGTCAATACTAGACTCTGATCTGGAAAAGATTAAGCTGTGCATATCACCATTGCATCATCTTCCTTTGAAATTTTACCTGTTCACAATTATTCATGAATAATTTGATAATGTCATGGACACCTTTTGCTATTCATTGCAGACATCTACTACACCTACTTTGGACTGAGTTTTCATTTGTTACTCTTCTATGCTATTGCAGGTTGACTGCTTTCATGTGTTGCGTAGAGTGATCCTCCATTTGTACCTACTGCAATATTTATCAAGCAAGGACTTGCTTCTTTAATGCGTCTCGATTATTCTTCTCTCTTTGTCATGCTTTTCTCTGATTTGTTTGGCCAGATAGTATCATTATGCAAAATATGGATATATATGGGCCATAGTGTCGAGTTGGTGCTTAATTATTCAATTGTTAAATTAAATGCATTCATTAGCATTTACCTAATGGGTTCATAATGTTGTATGATTTCTTGGTGGAAGCTCAAAACTGGCAGCTTGCTGGGGTTTTAAAATTAGCTGTTGGAGGGATTGGATAACAACTAGTTTAGGGTTTTAATGGTTAAGTTGATGGTTGGGTTTAGAGCTTGATTGGGACGGTTCAGGGCTGAAATTTGGATTTTTCTATGGTTGTGAATAATAATATGAGAACAGTAGTTGAGTGTGCAAAAAGGAAAAGGAGGACAAAAAAGGAAAAGCGCTTTGCCCTCACAAGAGCTATACAAATTGACACAAGCATAATCTTGAATTCTCATATATTCTACTTTGCACTTTGTAAAATAGAACAATAACATAGATATTTACACACAGCTAGACGTCTGTTAATTTCTCTAGAACTGTAACTTAATATTAGGAAATTAAGAAACTTTGATGAAGTGGAATATTCTAGATGTAAACATGGCTCAGCATCCTATCCATGGACCCATTGCATAGTGCATGTCCAATAGATTGCAAAATTATCAAAGTAACATTCACTACTAAAACCTAATGAAGGATAAATAAAATTTTTTAGCAGCATCCTTGATCAAATAGATATAAATGAAGACTAAAGATTAATAAAAAATGCCTATGCACATGGTAGCTTAGTTTTGGAGAAGGGTTATAACTCTTTCTTTTATTCTCTCTTTGTATATGGACAACATCTGCTTGGCATCCTTTGATAATATATCTTTACTTAACAAAAACTTCATTCCATGGTAGTCAAAACATGCTTTTTTGTGAAATTCCAGATTTGCTTCTTTTCTTGTTGGCGTACTCAACATCACCACATAGGAGTAAGAATGTGGTGAATACATCTTTCTGGAGTCTGTTCTGTTCACAATGGACCTGGTATTGTGAGGCATACCATATGGCTGTTCCTGTTAGTAATTATGCATAGGAGGACATTTCAAGGGGATGGTTGAACTTGGATGTCTGTCAATCATGCATATGACAGGGAAAATAGGCAAATAGCGTGTAGACTGAGTGGAATTGGACTGTCCTGGGAAATTTCTCTTGATAAACATTGAGAGGTCAGTTATGGGATCAAAGGGTTTGGTATTATGGAGTATTCATCCATCTCTCTGTGTGGGAAAATTGTCAGGACAGTGCAGGTTGCTTCTCATAATTTTGTTAGACTTAACATTCTTGTGGATCTTGCCTGGTTGACACTAGAGGATTTTGACTTGAAAGTGCATCTATAATTGTGTCAGATGGATGGTAGAAGGAACAAAATTTTCTCCATGCATTCTTTCTACTTAAATTTCTTGGAATCTGGAATCATCTTATCAAAGGGTACCATTTTGTGAAATTCTTCATATACTCTCTCCATCTCACATTACTTCATTTTTGGTAGTCCCAATTTGAGTCAAAGATTCAAAAGTTAGAACATTTGATCATCATTTTCCATATTACCCCTTTTCCAAATTTATATTCAAATACTATACAAATTCCCCAAATGTTAACCAAATTAGATAAATGGCATTTTTGTAAGCTTTTTGTTCAAAGTTGCTTTTCTTGAAAAGTGTCCATGGTCAACCATGTCACACAAAATGGTATGGTGTAATATTAGTTATGGTGTGGAGTTTTTCTGTTAGAACTGTTATTTGCTATGTTGTTTGCGGCACTTGAAGTTTGTGGGTTATAAGAAACTTGTCATATAATTATGTTATGCATGCTATAATTTCGGAACTATAATAATGATTTATGCATTTATTTTGGAAATTCCTAAATTTATGTGTTACTAGTATGCTATTGCTTGGGGGCACCATTCACTAAATAGGTATTGCATGCTATAATTTTGGAACTATTCTAATTTATGCATTTATTTTGGACTTCCTAAATAAATTTTGGTGTTAATAGTATGCTGCTGCTTTTCTAAATACGTACCATAAGAATATCAAATTTAGTCAATTACTGTGGAGGCTAAAGTTGTGTTTGGGATGTCTCATTAATCAGGTTACTTTTGTTGTCACCCACTTTAATGATCCGAGGATATCAAGTCTTGGATTTGAGGATCTTCTTCTCCAATCTATTTCTGTCTTGGTACAGTACAAGGAGTTTTTGGCTGCTTTTGAGAAGAATGAAGCAGCCATCCAGAAAATGCCAAAAGCATTGTTGTCAGCATTTGATAATAGATCCTGGATTCCTGTAACAAATATACTTCTGCGATTGTGCAAGGGTTCTGGCTTTGGTTCTTCAAAGCATGGAGAGTCATCTTTATCATCAGGTGTTTTCCTGGTAAACTGAACATTGTGTTTTGGTTCTGGAGCTTTTTTTTTCCGCCAAGTTAATTATAGATGCGTCCAAGCTTAACTTTTTATGGATGTGGACTTTTTTGTTTTTGAAGAGAGTGCTACGGGAGGCTTGCATTCATGATGAAGAGTTATTCTCAGCTTTTCTCAATCGTCTATTTAACACCCTCAGCTGGGCAATGACTGAATTCTCAGTTTCAATTAGAAATGCAAGAGAAATACAAGGTAGACTGTTCATCTTTGGCTAAATAATGCTATTTTAGAAATTAGAGGTACATAATATCACGTCATGTCTAACTGAGCTTTTCCAAGCATCCAGCATTAGATGCTTGTGCAGTAATTATGTTTGACTTTTATGTCTCTACCTTTTTCATTGATAACCTATGTTACATGGAACTAGGTAGTGTATTGGGTGAGGGCGTATGTCTGCTCTCAAACCTCTTCCAACCCCAAATAGTAAAATGCTGTGCGATTTGGCTTGAATTATGTGCAAAAGTTAGGTATGATTTCATGGAAATGTACTGCACTCTTAAATACATTATATTAGATTTGTTTGATTTTAATTGTTTTTAGTTAAGGTATGATGATATGGAATAGAATTTAAATTAAATGGGATGCAGTGGGAAAAATGGTTTTCTATTTCTCTCTCCATCCGTGCTTCTTCTTCACATTGAAAGCCTTGGTAGGGTTCAACTTGGATTTGTGTAACAGGCTGATTTCCCATACATCCATATCTTGTTATCTTGACAACTTTGTTTTTATTATATATGTACGGGAGCGAAATATCCTCTGCTCTTAAACGCCTTGAATATCAAGCTTACGGCGTCTATCTGCAACACAAAAATGGTGAAATGCCCGGTGGTGTGCGAAAGACCCTCCGACGATCAAGTCGGATAACTTAGGAAGAAGACAATGAGAGGAGTATTTTTGAGTGAGTTCCTTACCTCCAACGCTCGTCTTTCCCCTATTTCTAGGGTGGCCATACGGCCTCAAGGTTATCTGCACTACCTCTATTGTCCTTCCACTGGGCGGTGGTAGTGTGTGCCTCTCACTACCTTCTGGCGTGTAAAGGTTTTGTCCTTCCACCCGTACACTGAAGCATCTAGGTATTGAGGCGCTCGTGGGCGGAATGTCCTTTCCCTCGCGCCATTGGCCCAAGTGGCACGCATAACCGGAGTCCCACGACCGGCTTATTACTTGTGGAAGATCACCATTACGCCTACACAACCGAGCTATATATTGGCGTCGCCCTTGGGATCATGTGAAAGCGAACCACCTCGGCGAGCTACTTGACCGATTCATCCGGTACCAACGGTTGCGAGGCATGCGGCCTCAACCATTCCATCTATATTCGGCTACAAGGAACCATTCACCTCGGTTGGACGGAAGCATCTTGGCCTCGCTGACCTCGGTCTGGCAGGGTCATCAATAGCTCGATTACCATTCGCCATTCGAACTCCGTCCGGAGCAGCGAGTCCGCTTCGGCTAGGGCGATTGCGCAACTGCTCGGTCAATGTCTCGACCGTAGTGACAGCGTCAACATGAGTTAGCTCGGCGCCCGTGCATTCCGTTAAGTCGGCGTCGCCTCGTCGTCTTGTCATGCAAATCTTCCCTCTCAATGTATATACATTAAGGGCATAAAACTTTAATGTAATTATGTAATCCAGTTGGTATCCTACATTAAAACATTTTTATTATCAAGTAATGTGTCAATATGTGCAGCGATTATTACACAAAGAAGGAATGTAATGACTCTGGTTTGATGGAGCACTTTGATAAAGGTAAAATGTAGGAGACTGGAGATTACCTGAAGGAGTGTGGGTGGGTCTAGGGACTGAATAGATAGATACATGGAATAGATTGCGGATTGGCACAATGGTAAGGCTAAGTCAATGAGGTCAATGATAAGCATTGAACCTGTGTTGGATGGGATGGCAGTAAGATCACAGAATAGTTTTTAGCCAAGTAACCATTTGGTTAAGCTTTTTGGGTCAGCTTTTTGGGAGTCAGTGAACTAAAATGCCCAGCTTCTAGTGGCTGCTTTGTGGGCCAAAAAGATGCCTTTTCCAAAACTGGGCCAACCCATCTTCTTGGGAGTCAGCAGTTGGGTATAGGTAGTGCAGCTGCCATATGGATCTGTATCACACTTAAATCTGACCCTTTGCCTGTTTCAGTGAGATTTGTTAGCTGGATATTAAAGAGAATCCTATTTACTGTTTAATCACATGACCATTCCTGCATTCTACTCTTATGTTTGGGGTTTCTGCTACTTCGATACCCAGACTAATGCAGTGTAGGACCTGTTTAATTATCCTTCGGGTGATTTGGTATGCCTATATTTTGGATATAGAAGAGTGAAGTTCTTTTCCTGGGAATGCTTCAGGTTCCCTCTGCTATTCTTTATTTAAATTTTTTTTTGTTGGGGGTTGGGGAGATAAGGTTGGAGATGATGTTATCACACTCTATATTGTAGAAAATTCATCCCTTGGCCAAAGGCAAAAGTTTGAGAGCTAGTAGTAGTTAATCATTCTTTCGCCTGTGAAGATGTAGTTATATTCTTTTTTTCTTCTTCCCCCAACAGCCCCTTCCACTCTCTTTTATCCTTATATTTGTTTTAAAATTTATTTTCAGGGTTTGGAGTTTCAACAAAGGAAATGCAGTGTCATATTTGACCTGTCCTGCAATCTTACAAGGTTACTAGAGTTCTGTACCGTGAGATTCCTCAAGCATTCCTGTCAGGTGCAGATACAAACCTACGAAGGCTCACTGAGTTGATTGTCTTTATTCTGAACCACATCACCTCAGCAGAGGATCCTGTGTTTTTTGAAGTGTAAGGTTCTCTATGAACTCACTCTTTCCTCGCTACTGATGGTTCAATTTCTTCTTTAGTAGCTCTGACAATTATTCCTTAGTTCTTTTGTTCTCCCATTTACAAATTTCGGGGTTCAGAACAACATTGATATCTTGCCAGTTATCAATTGGCATGTACATGTTTTGAGGGCTGTAGTATGTCCTTTTTATTGATATTATATTCCTTGCCTACAGGTCACTAAGGCGACATGGTCAATCACTGGAGAAAGTAAACAGAGGCCTGATTTTAGCCCCTCTTACTGGCATTATCTTGAATTTGTTGGATGCTAGTGTGGAGACAGAATGCAGTAAGCAGAATGATGTTGTAGGGGTGTTTGCAAGTATGGACTGCCCTGCAACCGTTCTGTGTGGATTCCAGTATCTCTTAGACTACAATTGGGTTAGTACTGGTTCTCAACACACACATACACATATATATCACGGCTTACATATGGATGTTTAGCTTATGATTAGCACATCAAATGATATTTATTCCCAAACAATAATTTGAGTATAAGAATTGCTAATTCTTAGTTTAAGCTAGACAAAAACACTTTTATTGCTTCAACCTGACATTTGTGTATGATAACTGTGGTTAATTTTTTTCTCCTTTTACTGGGTAGTCTGGATTTGGGTTGAAGGATCTAAGGTTGGTTGGGTTGACACTGTTGTAATGTATGTTTATAGTATCAATATATCATATATTGCACATGGCATGTGGGTTTATGTGAATCTTGTAAGATACTGCAGTTTTACAATACAAATGATATTAGAAATTATGGCCTCGATTTGTTTAGAATGTTTATTATTGCACATTGGTTTGTTCAATTTTGTTGTGAAATTTAATTTGGTCACAATGTCCTCCTTTGTTTGTCTCTGTCTTTGTTTTTACTGGTTTTTGAAGTTAGTTCACACTCCATTCTTCAATGCGAACCATTATCATAATTATTTATTTGAGAAATATGAGCTATATTTGGACAAGGAATTCCTGCTCTTTTGTTTTTGGCTTGCTGTCTTCTGATGTGAAATTGTGAAATTGTGAAATCATATCTGATGATGTACATATTTGGACAACCCTTATAATCTAAACTTCATGTTCACCATTCTTAACCACTTTTCTCAATCTTGTTATCAATTTGCCAGACTGGATCCGTCAGAGGGGATGCTCATCTTGCAAAACTGAGGCAACTGGAGCAACTCTCAACTCTCCTGATCAGCGAACTGAGTCAACTGAAGTTGAGAGGGCGGGATGCCAGGGAGAAGCAGATGTTAATGATATCACATGCTGTATCTGTTATGCATGTGAAGCAGATGCCAATTTGTACCATGTTCCCCACGTCTTGTTTTGGGTGCATAACCCGCATCTTCTTAATTGTGAGAGATGCTTCTTTTGCAATGCTACCGTGGTGGAAGTTGTCAGGACTGGTTAGAGGACAGTTTAGATAACGTGGTTTTCTTTGCTTATTGCCTGAGTTGTCTTTTGTGGAGCTGGTTGGCGATCAACAGAGTCTGAGGCCTATGCCTGAAGGGTGTAGTTAGATTATCTAAAATTATATATAATATCAGATGATAGAGAAGAAAAAGTGTTCAAAGAATTGCTTATTCATAAAAAGCAGCAGCTAGCTACAGTTATATACATCAGTGTGGATGTGTTTGGGAGATAAATTGGCCAGGTTTACAAGAAACCTTGTGGATTTAATTAAAGAATTTTTGTAGGGAAGCCGAGGGCATTATTTTGTAAATATGAGATGTAAATGGAAGGGTTTTTTGTTTTATTTTTGTTTTGTTCTGTCTCGTCTTGTGACCCTGAATATAAACCCATGCACATTAAAAAGAGGTTGAATTGCCTTTTATGGAGCTTGTTACTTTCAATTTTACTGGGTATTACTGAAACCTGAAGGGATCTATATATATGCTAGAAGACTTTAAACCAGTCATGATCTCAACCTGAATGTGTATGCTTCCATGTTAGCACTGTCACAATTTGTTAATACTGATGCTTACTTTTGTTTGTGTGCTTAACTCTCACTTTTCAGTGTGCTTGAGTAAAAATGTCTCTAATCCTTCATCAAATTCATATTAGATGAAAGAAAGGGGCTAAAAAAGTTTTAATCTCTTCATTAAAGATGTATTAAATGGAGGGAATCAAAGTCAGATGAACAAAATTCATTGGCAAATTTTAATGTCATGTGTATCATTTTTTTTAATTGGTTCAAATTTTGGAATAAGCCGAGTTTCATAATTTTAATCCTATCATTTTTTATTAAATGGTTCAAATTTTGGAATAAACTGAGATTCATAAATTTAAGAAAATTAGTTTAAGGTTCTTCTCTTATTTTTTAGTAATGGATGAGAGATCTACAATATTATTTTATGATGTCTATGATTCTCTAACTTTCACACTCATATATTATAGAGAAATTTGACTCAAATAAAACCTCATTTGCAAATTAAATTCATAAGGCAGAGCAAGATATGAGAATCAAAGATGCATAAATAGATACATATGTAAGTATGTATATATATATATATATATATATATAGAGAGAGAGAGAACCTCCATGGGAGAACCTAAGCCGAGCTTGGCGTGAAAGAAAACTTAATGTCGAGATGGCCCTTGATCTTGCGAGCCTCTTTCCTTAATTCCTCGAGAGCTCTGCTTGACTCCATAGTCGGATTAGGCATTAACTTTATTTGCTTTCTATTCCACCACATTTTACATATGATGGTTTTTGAGTTGGTTAAGAACTCTTTGCAAACCATCTCCATGGAAGGACCTCCAAACCATCTCCATTGAAGGATATGGTAAGTTAATTATTGTACTGTGTTGCACCGTACATAAATGCAAGGATCATAAATGTATCAAAATTAGCATTGTGCACATATAATGTGCCTCCATGACTATTGTTGTCTGTTGTTTTGAGTTTACCACAAAATGCTTGTTATTAAACATCAAAGTTAAAATTCTGATGTTTAATTGATATCTCTAGACTGTAGTAGGAATTTTCTCGATCCACAATATTATTTCTCACGGGTTTGAGGAATTTTCTCTGGGTTTGAGGAATTTCTCTAGGTTTTGTGAATTTCTTTGGGTTGGAAGGAATTTTCTATGAGATGGAAGGAAAATTAAAAATGCCATTGTTGATTAGAGATTTCTGAGATATCTATGGATACTTTTTGAAATCTATTTTGGAAGATCTCTTTCTTTCTTTCTCTCTCTCAATTTACTTGATGGGTTGGGTTATTCTTCAGCTCTTCTTCTGTGGTGGTAATAATCATATTCTATGTTGTTTCTCAGATTCTCCTCTAGAGAAATTTGGTATTAGAGATGTGTAAAATTTCTCTATGATGTGTTTAGAAATTTGGTATGGATGATGTGCAAAAATTTCTCTATGATGTGTCTAGAGAAATTCTCTGGATCGAATTTTCTCTGGATTGATATTGAGGGACCTTAGACATTATGAAAATATTAAGTGTCTTTTATGCTATAAAATCTTAATACCAGGGATCTTAAAAAAAAATTCCCTAGTTTTAATCCTTCCATTTTTTTTTTTTTTGGATTTTGTTATAGGGAAAATTAGTCTAAGGTCTCTCTCTCATTTTTGATAATGAAAGAGATCCACAATATTATTGTTTGATGTCTAAGGTCCCTTATAGAGAAATTTGATATCTCTTTTCCCACTGCTCTTCTCTCTCTCTCTCTCTCTTTCTTTCTCTCTTGTCGATCTCAACTCGATTAACATCAAGAATCGTGGATAAGTTGGAGGTTTCGGTTCTTCGTTCCATCTCGGCAATCTCGTCCATAGTCTTTGGTCGATTATGTTGTCGATGCGTGATTCAAGCTCATGTACAAGAGAGTAAAGTGTCGATTCTTGTGAAGTGCGGTTTTGTGGTCTTTTGGTGAGCGTCCAACAGACGTGCTTGATGTGTTCCTAAGTGTTTTGTTTGGGTTGAGTTCTAAGTATATTTGGTGCTTTCGACAAGATCTTTGAAAGTGTCTTGGGCAAGGCTTTTCTTTGATAGGAGCTTCAATTTTTAAGATTGTGGATTTAATGGTGAAGATTGTG
The DNA here is from genome assembly GCA_025200525.1 of Camellia lanceoleosa. NCBI lineage: Eukaryota > Viridiplantae > Streptophyta > Magnoliopsida > Ericales > Theaceae > Camellia > Camellia lanceoleosa. Next base: position 7,357 of record JANUSC010000286.1, on the reverse strand, counting down.
GAATGGACATATGGTATTTTCTCCGGCCTTTGGTTTGTTGTTTTTAACAATGTGAAATACGTGGCAATGCCTTATTCAATTTTCTACGGTATTTTTGAAGATGTATTTGAGAATTTCTTTGGATTTCATAAAATAATAGTGTCTTTATGATCCGAGAAAATTAGTTAAAATGATTCGAGAAATTTGAATTTTCTTTGGTTTATAAATAAACCAGAGAAATTTAAATTTGAATTTGAACCGAGAGAAAATTAGTGAAAATGAATAAAGAGAAATTTGAATTTTCTCTATGATTTAGAAAATTAAATTAATTAAAATGAACAGAGAAATTTGAATTTTCTCTAGTTTATAAATAAACCCAAAAAATTTGAATTTGAATTTGAACCCAAAAATTGGTCAAAATGAACCGGAGAAAATTTTCTCTGGGTTGAACCGAAGAAATTCTTTGGAAAGTCCAGAATTTCTCTAGTAGGGAAGAATTTCTCTGAATTGAAATTTCTCTGGGTTATTGTTGAGGGACCTTAAATATTATGAAAATATTGAATGTCATTTATAGTATAAAATTTTAATATTAGAGGCCCTAAGAAAAAAAACACTTTGTTTTATGGGTTTAGTTTGGTAGTCAATATTTAGGCCTCGTTTGGCAAGAGGCTAAAATAGCCAATTAGCCAAAAAGTTACCTTTTTAGCCAAAAAGCCAACAACTCATACCAAAAAGTCAAAGATTCCCTTTTCTCTCTACTTTTTGCACGTCGTTTCCTTATTAGCCAAAAAGTTGGCCCAAACATCTGAGTTTTCTTACCAACCTTTTTGTAATTAGTAAAAGATTCTAAAATTAGCTTTGTCCCAAACGAGGCCTTACTTCCAACATTGGATATTTTGAATATACTGAGGCCTATTTTGAAAAATTATATTTTAATTAAAAAGTTGTCATTACAAAAATATCAACCATTACCTCTATTTCTTTAAGCATATTTTTGTATAAATCAATAAAAATTTAATTTTCAAAACAACTTTAAAGCAGTAGCGTGTATTTTTAAAAAGAAATGTTAAAAAAGTAAAATTTATTTACAATGATAGAACAATAGAATTATTAGATACTACCTAATTAAATTTATAATAAATAAAAAATTAACGCATAATTGGAGAAGTGTCCCTCAATCTTAAAATGTAGCTGTTAATAAATCGACAGAATTGTGATATCCTTCATCATTGTGATGGAAAGATTCGAGGCTTTTTCCAAAATAAGCTTATTTTGTATTGTATTTTTTAAATTAGGCCAACTTCCGACGGAATCTCCAAACTAAGCTAAAACGTCATTTCGATTCGCGCTTTTACTGTTAGGAGGCAAAAATGTGATGAACAGTACAATCGCTATTCCAAATCGCGAGTTTGATTAGGAAAACGCTGTTGCAAATAGCGCTTTTAACATAATTTTTTTTCAAAATAAAATCTATTACGAGCAATGACTTATAACATAATTTATTTTTCCGAATAAACGCTATTACAAATAGCGTTTCTTTGGTTGACAGAACCCAACCCACAATTGCATTTCTTGTATTGACCAAAACCAACCCACCACACTACACTCTGACACACACACACATACACACACCTACATTGAAATAATATAATTTTTATATATAATAATAATTTATAATAATTAATTATATAATTTTATAATTTTATAAATATAAATCATTTTTAAGTTATAGATAGTTTGATTTATAATACATATGTAAGGGTAAAAATTTTTATAATCAAAAATAATTTATATCGTATTTATTATAAAAATTTTATAATAATTTATATCGTATGTATTTACTTTAAATAAATTATATATTTACTTTAAATAAATTATTTTAATACATTATGTATTATATATATATATTTACTTTAAATAAATTATTAATAAATATATAATAATTATTTTATAAAATTTTTACAATAATTTATAATCGTATGTATTATTTAAATCTTTCAATTTTTTATTTAAAATTTTTCTGATAAACCCATCTTCACATTTTATAATCGTATGTATTATTCAAAAATAATTTATAAAAATTTATAATTAATCATTATCTTCACAAGTAAATAATTTATAATTGATTATAAATTTTATGGATGGTTTGATTTATCATTTATCAAAAATTTTACCCTTAAACCATCATTATGTAAATATGAAGATGGGTTTCTTTGTAAATATAAATGTGAAGATCGTATTAAATTATTTACATACGTATTAATTATAATTTTTTATAAATTATTTTTCAATAATACATACGTATTATAAAATTTTATTAATAATTTATTTTATAAAATAATTATTATATATTTATTAATAATTTATTTAAAGTAAATATATAAATATATAAATATATAAAAAAATTAAAAGAAATATGTATCCTAAATATTCTATCAAATATTTTACAAAACTTTTCACATGAAATGAGATTCACACCAAAAAAAATATTATGTGTGAATCATCCCCATATAAAACATTAAATAAAATATTTAATAGAATATTTGTATCGCTAACTTAACTCAAAATTTAAAGAGGTTGCCACAAAAAGTGTAGGGTTTCTTTCCTTTTGTTTGGATTGACAGAGTTAACCCGGTTCAGGTCGGAGATTACAAGGCAGAGAGAGAGAATGTTGAGTGCTGTGAAGTTGCAGGTATCATCATCGAGTCCTGCAATCAAATCAAACTCCGATCAAACCTTCGCCGCAAACTTCCCTTCTCGCCGCTCTCTCATTCTCCGCTTACCCGAACGCCGTTTGGCTTCTCTCTCTTTTCAATCCACCAATCATGCTTCATCTCACCCCTCCATTCCCTCTCATTTCACTTCCACCGTCGGATCTCTGTCCCCTTCCTTCCTCGAACCTCACTCAACGTCACATCCTAGTCCTCAATGTCATCGCTTGCGCAGTCCTCTCTCTCTCTCTCTCTCTCTCTCTCTCTCTAAAACCCTCTCTCTCTCTCCCTCTGTGTGTGTGTGTTTAAATTAAGAAAATGAATACTTGAAGACTCAGTGAGTTTGCTTATTTTTACAGGTAGCAATTTCTGCAACTTGGCTCTTTTGCTCTGCGATACCAACTTTACTGGTTTGTAATCTTTAATTTCTGCCTCTACTATATCCTAGTTTTTTTTTTAACCATATCACTAATCAATTGTATTTGAAATTTGGGAGAAATTGAAGCTGAGGCTGGTCAAATTAGCCATTCCTTTGGCAGCATGCTGTTTCTTTTGTTTAAGTATATTTGTTTCACAGTTTTATGCAATTAATGTGGCTATTATGTGATCTGCTCAAGGCTTTCAAAGAGCAGCAGAGTCACTAGAAAGCTGTTAGATGTCACACGTGAAGAGCTGCCTGATACTATGGCCGCTGTCCGGTTATCTGGCATGGAGATCAGTGACCTAACAATGGAGCTCAGTGACATTGGGTAACCATTATAAACTCTATATTCTATGCTAACTATTCTTCAATCCTAAGTTTTTACACCCTCAACGTTGGACAACTACTGCATCTGCCCGTGTTTTCCCTCGTAAGACGATGCATAAGCCTCCAGGTGTTGAGGCATAGTCATGTTCAATTTTGAATTTAGTAAATTATAAAAATTTAAAATTTAATATAAAGGTGTGAAAACTTTTTCCTCAAGGAGTCCAACATTTCATTGGAGAGAAGGAAGCCTGCCCTCATCAAAGGTGGAATCGGCATTCTTAGCTTTAGTTGCGAGCTTTTGCTTGAGCCTTAGTTTTGTTTGTTTGTGTTTTTGGTTATATACTTGATTTTTTCCATCGAATATAGTTACAAATATTCTTCTTCTTTTTTTAAAAAAAAAAATTGCATTAGACTTAGTTTAACAACCCAAGACAAGTTCTCCATATGTCTACTCCTCGTATGCTTATGCCAAAAAGACGTCAATAACACACATGAGGCGCATGCCTTAGACTTGATGTGCAAACCTTTGGGGAGGGTTGCCTAAAAATCAACGCCTTGATGCATTTTGCCTTAGCCTTGCATCGATATGAGCCTCAATAGCACATTTTTAAACTTTTCTTACATGGAACTCAGAAATTTCAAATAATGGATTCATTTTTTTTGTTATGCAGCCAGGAGATAACTCAAGGTGTTAAAAGCTCCACTCGAGCTGTCCGCTCAGCTGAGGAGAAATTAGCGATTGACAAACATGTCTCCACCAGGTTATTGAAATTTATGGCTTTTTGTGCTTCCTTTTGAGCTTTGAAACTGATGTGGAGCAATGGATTTTACTTCCATCTTTACTTGATTAGCATCAGTGCAGGAGGGAGCCACTCTGGAATCTATGGCCAAGGACGGTGGTAGCTAGAACTGCAAGGGCATGAGGGAAGCAATTGTTAAGGGTCGGGCAATCTTTCAATTGTTTTTCACTCTCACCAGGTTTTCTAGGATGGCCTTCAATTACTTTGGTTCTCGGGCTAAACCACAAGCTTCACGGTGAGGCAACATAAGATCTATCTCTCTCTCTCTCTCTCTCTCTCTCTCTCTCTCTCTCTCTCTCTCTCTCTCTCTCTCAGTTGTACATATTTTTTTCCTACTTGGGGGTTATCATTTCTGATAGAATTGTGGTTGAGTTTTTACAATGCACAATGTATTAGGCTATGAGACATTATAGACCTTTAATAACAGGTCAAGGGAACTGGAGAAGAGAGACACTTCCCCATTTTTGTCCGGAATTTGAAATTTGCTTTCCTTTTTTTGGTTAGGATTGTAATTATTATTACCTTGATCTCTGTGATTTACAAACTCTGAGATTATTTATTTTTGATGCTTACTTTTGTGTTCTGACAACTAAATGAAAGCCTAACTCCGGATGAACTCCACACAACACAAACCCCCCCCTCTTCTTGTTGTAGAGGATTTAACAGTATTGGATTTGTGGAGTATGTTACAATACTTCTATTGATTCCTTCGAAAAAACCATAATGAATGAATGACCATACATGCAGGCATGGAAACCTATGTTCTTTGGGGTTGATCTTGATCTTCATTCTTGGGCAAAATATGCATTATGATGTCCTGCAAATAATTTTAAGATAGTTCATACCCCTGTTTTTGGCCTGTGGCATTTTGATTTTGTTGCCTAGTGATAGTGCAAGTTGGGAATACATCTAGAACTTAGCCAATATGCTTACATAATGTAACAATATGTTAGTGCCCATTGAGTAATTCTAATTCTCATTAATTCTATTTGTATTAGTAGGTCCTTAGACTAAGAGAATCTTTAGTGCAGATGTTAAAATTGTTGTTTGAAGTGGACATCTAAGTGTAAGTGACATGAGAGGCGTTTAAAACTGAATAATTATAGCATGTTACTGGAGGAGACTTTAAACAACTAATTCTCATGAACTTTCAAAATAATGCCTAACCAACCAAATAACCAACACCTTGACAGCAAATCCAATATTCAAAAGACACATCTATAAATCCAAATCCATATCCATGTCAACTAAAATAAAATGCATATATATATTTGCCCCATCTTAAATAGTACTAGTCAAGGAACCATTTTACTTGAAGTTAAAATCCAAAACTGCCCCCACCACCACTGTCACTGCATCAACATTAGCTTTGACAGGGTCTTCGTTCTTCTAATAACATCATCTTTCACCTCAGCCATGGGAGAGGACTGAACTACAGTGCCACAAAAAGAACCCTTTTTTTGAGAATTCACAACCACAATGGCTTCTTTCTTGATTGACTCTGGCTTGACATCTTCTTCTTCTTCTTCTTTCTTTAGCGTAGCAGTTGTCATACGAATTGAAACATACCTCCTTCCAGAACAGCAGCTCTCCTCTGCATTATCTTTCTTCTTGCAGCTTGCAGAACAAACTTGTGCAGTTGGGGGAAAATGCCTATCTGATGCTAATTGATTATGGTTACAACTATGCTAATTCATACTAGTATATGGGAGTTAATGAGGCTGGTCATATTCTTCTTCATTAATTAATTCTTAGGGTGTCTAGCCAGTAAAACATGTGCATTGAACTTTACACATCAGTACATACATAACAAGAATTGGGTGAAGTTGTTTAAGCAGCTTGAAAACTTAATGAGTTTCAAAATGTGTTCAAGCTTGGCTTATTTATATAAAAGCCAATCTTGAATGAGCTGAACAAGAGTTAGTCTGAGCAGCTTGAATTTTTTTGTAGCATATATAAGTTTATTGGTCGAGTAGTAAGTTGTTCAAATTTGGTTTGAAAACTTAATGAGCATTGAAATATGTTCAAATTTGGCTTGTTTACGTAACAAGCTGATCTTGAATAAGAGTTTTTCGCAAGCCGATCACGAATTTGGCTAGAGTAGTTAGGTTTATTTAACAGCCCTATAAATTGAATTAGTGTTGTATGTAGTGTAGTCAAAATCCCTTATATATATTGCCAAAAACAATTTTTCCTATTCCCATTTGTTTTTTTTTTGTTTGAAAAAAGAGTGTTTGGAAGGGAAAATCATCACGGCGACCAGGTGCTCTTGTTTGTGTAACTTATTGAACCCACTTCTATTTTTATTTATTTATTTTAATTTTAGGAATATGTATAAGAGTATTTAGTGCAATTTAAGTATAGCTTATGAGGTATAAATAGTTCAAATAAATTGATTATTTGACAGTTGAGAACGATATTTTAAACTTCTGCATTTTGATTATTAAATTTTAACTTGAGAAAAGTTATAATCAAACATGACTATTTGTCTCATAATGTCATAATTGAAGTGAGGGAACTTTACCATCTTCATTGCCAACTCATGTATTGATTTTATATGTATATGCATATACCAATGCAAAGAAGGAATTAAGATGAGTAAATTGGGAGTTAGTTCGTTATGTAGACAGCAAGTTCAATTTCAATATCAAATAGTGCAAGAAGCAAAATGGTAAGCAATAAGATTAATAAGAATATATATTTTGTAAGGTTTCGGTCAAAAATAATTGTGGCTTTGATCTTACTCATTTGAATGTGAACCTCTCTTTATTCATCCATTGAACATTTGAATAAAAGTGTACATTTGAGATAAACATTATATTTTAGAGTAATACTAGAGATCCTAAATAAATTACAAATACTTTTAGATTGTGTTTGTCATGGGCTTAAAAACTTCCTTTCAGTGTTTATTTTATTTATTTATTTTATTTATTAGAAATAGAAAATTAAGTAAAAATACAGACAACTAGAGAAATATACTTTTTACTTTCTAGTTAAATAAATAAAAAACAAAAGCTTATTTGTCTTGAAATAAAAATCAACTAGAACAACTAGAAGTCGACTTTCTCTCACTAACCCAAAAAAAACTTTTTTTTAACAGTTACGTATCGTTTTTATTT